>JAGDQP010076618.1:0-10036 GCA_022664845.1 Lepisma saccharinum
TTGAGTTCCTCCGTCACTTGCGCCGCAGTGGCACGACGGTTCCGCGTGACAATGCGCTTTAATACCCGGCGTGCCCTGTCACTGATGCTTTTCTTCCGCCCACTGTTCCGCTTCCCCGATGTGGTTTTCCCGTGTGTTGTGTAGGCCGTCATCACCTTCGACACTGTCCCTGGCGACACACCTAACACACTAGCCACTGCCGTCACACTCACTCCACATAACCGCGCACCAACAATTTGCCCTCTTTGAAACTCTGAGGTCTCCATTTTACACTACCTCCGTCTGCTGCAGCCACTGCACACTCCTGTTCCACGACGCCTGACGTAGTATGGAGACCGACCTAACACACCACCACCAGCAGTCCGGCGCTGCGGTCGCCACGACACCACTGCCAACCCATACATCTGACGTGTTGCCAACTACAGGTGTTTCCATTATTCTGATAAGCATCTGTATTTGAGGTGTCATTCCAAATGCCTCCACGGAACTTTTCCAACGACACATAGATCATCCAAGTCGGACTTTCGCTTATTAAGACTGACGGTAGCATATGTTAACATTCTCCCGACTAGACTCCTCCTCATTTATTTGTAAGGTATTAGCATATTGTTGAAATATGTACAGGGTGTCTACAGAATTCACAGAATCCTAATTCATGACTTTGTCATGATTTTTGCATGCAACAGACAGATGTAGAATTGTTGGTAATCCGCAATTGTCGCACCCAAACTCATAAGATATGAGTTTCCTAACAACTATATTTCTTAACACAACCTGCTGTAAAACTAAAAGTTCATACTATCAAACATGCTTCAAATATTTTCTACACATTTGGGAAAATAGCAAATGTACTATTAAAAATTGTAAAAGAATTACAATATTGTACGCCTGACTTAATTCATGATCTGAAACACATTTCATGACTTTCATGATCTTTAAACACCCTGATATAACAGATACCAGTAAAGAAAAGTATTCAAGACAGTCGGATTTCAAACTGAGAAACGACGGATCTAACGCGACTATTAATATACGTTTCTTGTAGCTTTACTAGCCGAATCACTAGTGCAAATTTACAGAGATAATAAAGTTTAAACCTACCAGTAACTTACGAGGTGTAAGAAAATTAAGCTGGTCTGAGAATTAATTATAGATTAGCTCAAGAATAGCAGGTAAAGAAAAACTGATTCTAGATTCAAGTTCAGCGAATTTGAATTATTTGGCCGTTCATTATCTGGAGATTGAGAGGGGCAGGCCTTTCTCGCTTGTTTAGCTTCCTACATTTGTTAAAAGCTCTAACTGCAAAAAAGACAGATACTAACTAACTAACTAACTCTATGGCTTATGGAACTCGTAAGTTCATCGCCGCAGTATAGAATAGAATCCAATGCCACGTTCGCCATTGGATTCTATCCTAAGCAATATCAAGCCAGTTTTCATCACGAATACATACTTCTCGAAGATCTCTTCTAATATTTTCCTCCCAACAACGTCTCGGTCTTCCCAATGGCCTCTCTCTTTCCATCCGGTCTTCCAACCAGGATATAATATAATCTTCGTCCCCCCCCCCCTCCATCCGAGCTACATGACCTGCCCACGTTAGTCGTCGCGATTTCATTATTTTTACAACAACTGGTGAATCGTACAGTCCGTTTAGTTCTTCATTATGCAGTCTCCTCCACTCTCCAGTCCTCTCGTCACGTTTCGGCCCGTATATCTTTCTCAAAACCTTATTTTCAGATACACGTAATTTATGTTCATCTGCTAGGGTCGTACTCCAACTTTCGCAACCGTAAAGTATTACCGGCAAATAACTGTTCTGTATATTTTACACTTCCTTTATATTACTCGCGAAGTTTTTAGACTGAATAGAAACATGCGTTCCCCGATACTAAGCGACTTTTACTTCTTCCGTGACCTCATTTTTGCTTGTTACGTATGCTCCCAAGTATTTAAATTTGTTTACTTTCTCGATGACCTCATCCCTAATTCTTATGTTTTTATTTCCTTCATTCCCTGTGTTTCGGCTTGTAATCATGTATTTTGTTATCTATGTTTACCTGTAGACTTATCTCATCGCACGCTTCCACTAAGGCATTGATGTTGCTTTGTAGTGCATCTATATCGCCCCTTCTTAAATCTACATCATCCGCGTATACAAACAGTTGATTCAAATCATTCAATGATAGTCCCTTTTCGACCCTTTAATTTTTAAAATCGCATATTCTAACGCAAAGTTAAACAGTAGTGCGGACAAGGCATCGCCTTGTTTCAATCCGTTGCGAATCTTGAAACTATCTGACATATTATAATTACCTATCCGTACTCTGCTTATGGGGTCGTTGAGACACATCTTCACTAGTTGAACTAATTTTTTCGGAATTCCAAATCGTGTCAGGATACTGTATAACGTTTCCCTTTTGATAGAATCATATGCATTCTTAAAATCAATGAATAGCTGATGAACCGTCCCACTGTATTCCCATTTCCTCTCCAAAATTTGTCTCAAGGCAAATATCTGGTCCAACGTGGATCTATTTCTTCTAAATCCATATTGACGATCTCCAATTATTTTATCTACGTATACACCTAGGCTTGTTAACAGAATTATTACTTAATACCTTGTAACAGGTTGGAAGTAAAGAGATTCCGCGGTAATTATTACAGTCCGATATATAACCTTTTTTTGTAAATCGGAACTATTATTGAGGTTTTCCATTCCTTTGGAAGCTCCTTCTTTCTCCATATAGCACTTATCAATTGATGTAGTTCCTTGATTAGTGCCGTTCCTCCTTCTTTAATTAATTAGGCTGGAATATTGTCTATTCCTGGTGATTCGATTTTTTTTAATTTCTTTACCGACATTTCGATCTCAATCTCGCCAGGCTCGGGAATCCACGGTTCTGCGGTATGGATTTCAAATTCCTCTGTTTGTTCCCAGTTGTGTACATTAAGAAGAAGCTTGTCGAAATTACTTTTCCACACATCGACAATTTTAGTTGGATCAGCCTGGAGATCTCCATTTTCGTTTCTAATCATTCCTAACCTCGGCTGGTAACCAAGACAGATACATACAAATTAATATCAAATTCGAGTTCAAATTTATTGATTTATCCCACCACTTAGTATCTGGTATTTGAAAGCGGCAGTTCTCAGTTGCTTAGCATTCTTTAGTTTAGGAATTGACTTTAGTGTATGAGCAAAAATGATAGAAGAAAACTGATTTCAAATTCGAGTTCAGAAACCTCGAATTATCGGAACATTTATTGTATGGGGACAATTAGAGCTGCAGGTCCTTCTCATTCGTTTAACTTTTTCAAGTTGAAGAATTAACATTAGTGCCCCAGTACAGATACTTCGATTTGAAACTAATTTATGGCTCAGGATGGAACTAATAGATACCTTTATAAATGCTACGTTGATTGTCTAGTGATTCTGAATGCAGCAGGTTATATTCAGTTAATTAGCTTTCTGAACTTTAAAAATCCAGGTTAGCGTATCAGCTTTATCCATAAGTAATGTCGTATTTTTGCACCGTGAGGAGAAGAACGGTAATTTACCTAGAGCACTACCGTTCGTCAGGAAAATAGCATCCATTGGACTCCACTACACTCTGCCACCTGACAACTAGTTGTTCAATCCTCTGCTGAAATAAGTCACCGGTTTCGGAGGAAAAGAACTGGGTTCGTTCGTCGCACGTCATCCTCATTTTGCAGTGTTTTCCCGGGAAGTAGGCTTCGCAGGCTGGAAAATGACAGCAGCCTGTTCGTGCAAGATCTGGTGAAAACACCGGATGGGGGAATTTCTCGTAGCCACATTCCTCGATCTTAGCGCAGGTCCTTCTTGCCGTGTGTGAGCGCGCGTTATCACCATGGAGACCACACCCTTGCGATTAGCCAGAGTAGAACATTTCTTCAACAATACAGTCCATAGGCGTTCAAGATGCTGACAGTAGACATCCGCATTGATGGTTTGGTAACGTGGCAAGAGCCAAAAAATGGATTATCCCACGGATATCCCACCGAACACTCAACATCAGTTTGCAAGGGTAGATAGAGGTCCTATTTTGGCACAGTTTTTGCGCCCCCCGCTTTAGATACCCACTGCCGTTCACGTGTAATGTTATAGTAGAGAACCCAGTTTTCACCCGCTATCACAATTCTGTCCAGAAATGCCTCATGTCTGTGACGGGTGAGTAGGGAACTACAGATGTCAACTCCCTGTTCCTTCTAATGAAGCGTTAACATAAGGGGTACACATTTTCCGAGTTTCAACACTTACCCACAGTCCTGAAGATGACGATGAACCGTTGAATGAGTGGCATGGAGTTTGCTGGTCAGTTCTTCAACAGTTTGCATTGTATTTACCTCCAATGCTGCTCGCAGGGCATCGTTGTCCAGCTACACAGGCCTCCCTTCTCGTGGCTTGTCGGTGAGGCTGGTGTCCTCCGACCGAAACCTCTGGAACCACCTGTGCCACTTTCCCACATCCATAACACCCTGACCATATAAGGCATTGATGTTTCGCGCCACTGCGCTGGCTGGATGTTCCTAGTGAAATTCATACAGCATGACATGCCGTACGTGGTCCTCCGACATTGCCATGATCGCAATGACACAAACACAAACCACACTTCCGTGGAGTAGACCGTTCTCCTTGTACATACTGCTGCACAATCAAGTGCTCTATATGACTCAGCTATGGGACGTACTGTCTACTTCACTATTCTCTCGTCAGATGGCGTGATTTCAGCGATCATCGCACATACACTACTACTTTGGGATAAGCGGATAGAGATAACCATTTCAGATTCTAGTTCAGGAATCTAGATTTGGCCTGTCGTTTAGTGTATTTGGTAATTGAAAACGACACGCCTTTCTCATTGCTTAGCTTCTCGAAGTTAAGAATTCACCTTAGTGCCTCAACCCAGGTATAGAAATCGAAACTGAATTAAATTATGGAAGGACGAAATTAAAACCATTCCGTCCGAAATTAAAGAACAAAACTGAACTGGGGAGGCAGAAATCAAAAGTAAATTAAATAATTTCAT
The DNA here is from genome assembly GCA_022664845.1 of Lepisma saccharinum. NCBI lineage: Eukaryota > Metazoa > Arthropoda > Insecta > Zygentoma > Lepismatidae > Lepisma > Lepisma saccharinum. Next base: position 5,051 of record JAGDQP010076618.1, read on the forward strand.
TTCCAAGAATGGTCGAAACAAAACAGATAGGGAATTTTGTTTCCGGGGGAATTAAGAATAAAATCATTTCGTCCTCAAAAGATGGAATTCTATAATGTAAAATAACCTTGTCAGGATGAAATTTTAAAAAAAATCCATCAGTAAAGGCATGAACTTTAAAGAACGACAGAATTACGAATGCAAGAGAAGGATTAACTAAAACACAAATGAAAAGTACAAGAAAAGAAGGGGGTGGGGATGTTGAAGAAAAGTAATTTCTTGTAAAACGCATTTCAAAACCTAACTATCCCATTTACTCATATGTATTTCAAATTAAGTCCGCTTTATTTATTGATTTTTTCCGCTTTTGGATTGAAGCTTTCCTAGTGATTATTTGTCATCTCGTGTGGTACTTGTTACGAGTGCAAACTCAATTTTCTTTAAAATAATGGATACCCTTCGTTCTTTCCCTGTACTCTTCAAATTTGTAATTTATTCCTGTATAGTTGAACCTCAAGGAATGAAACTATAAGAAACCTAATTTTGTCTCCTAAGCTAGAAATGAAATGAGGACAATTTTATTTCTTACCTACGATTTTGTTTTGAGACTACCAACGCACTACATGCTTACGCTGTTCCCATTGGAAGTTAGGGGCAGAGTGATGAATACACAATCACAATGAACAGGTCGAACACGGATGCTTTCCCTATATTAAACACAGAGTCGTTGAATTATCGTATCCAAAAATTTCGGGTCAGGAACTCCATTTTATATTTACCTCGGATCGGTTCAGAGGACATTAATTTTTTTCAGGTACTTTTCGAGCCAATCCGGTTTCATTTTTACAGACTGGCTGACTGACGGACAGACGGAAGAGATTATATATATATGCAACTTTCACCTCGCCTCGACGAGACTTCTCCAAGAACACCTCTACCACCTTCATAGCCCTGGAAGTTCCTCAGTTGAAAGTTGTCGACAGGCAGATGGATAGAAAGGACATTCCAGTGATAAGGTGATGCACTTGTATAAGACGAATATAGTGGAAATACGTGATATGCTCGTATAGATTCCTAGCTTTAGTTGCTTAAGCCTAAAGTAATTTCATCTTGTATGTCATATTCATACCAGTGTTCAATTTTATGTGCATAGAGTGATTCTTAACTTGAAGAGTATCTGAAACTTTGGATTCGAGGAGCAGGTAGTATAAGTGCATATGCAAAATTGAATTATGATGTTGAGCGAAACCAGTCAGTCCAGGAAATATCCCTACGGAGGATAAACTAACAAAATTCCAGTAAATCGGACCGTATTTCAATTGTTTGGAACCTTCACTAAAAACTTAACAATTCTTAGAGGAAATTTGTCATACTTCCTTCGGTTTGGTAGTAACGATAGCTAATTTTAATGGAACCGATGTAATGTCAGCAACTTCGTTAAGTATGAAAACTATTGAATGTCGAACATTCAAACAAAAGTATTAAAACAGAGCATATGTGGAATATAAATGTTGGGCAATATTCAACAAATCAGCAGCGAAACGGAAATACGAGCGACCAGTTTGAATTTTTTTATAACAAATGAGATGGAGCCTAGTCATAATTGTGCACATGAGGAGGTTACTTAATGTTTGTGCCGTCCTGTTTTGTCCTATGTTGTTATGTATGTATTATGTATTTTTGTAGAAAAAATAAAGGATATATAGTAGGTACTCCTCCCCCCATGCAAATATTCCAACAAACAAGGGACATAGACCAGGAGAACATACAGGACACATGGTCAAAAGTCCGTCCCGCAAGCCGCAAAACCAAGTCTTATACAAGTGGAACACAGGAGCTTCTTGGAGTGCTGGAACTCCGGCAATCCAAGAACCTCTAGGGACATGCTTGTCTCAAGGCAAGGAGATGAAAAACTATTTAAAATTTTTAAGTTCGAGTCTTCATATTCAAATTTTCGTTATGCTGCTGCTTGTCAAAATTCAATAATTAAGTTCAGTACATGGTCTGTTATAAATTCGACGTACTGTATTCACTAGTTTTCCGATTGGTGATGGACGATGTCGCTGACGTAAAATAGGTCTTATGAAAGTTATCGTAAAACAGGGCTACTTTGTCACCTACATAATTATGTGTTCTGTTCTTAATTTTTATGTGTTCTTAATGTTTTGTTCCGTCAAGGTCCTTAATGGTTCCATTTGGTCCTTAATGTTTTGTTTACATCATATGTCAAAAGTGGATTTGTGGGTACTGTAACAAACGTTCAAAAAATTTGTTTTTTACCTGTGAGACCTGTGAAGACGACGATTAGGAATTCAGGAACAATTGTTAAAAGATGATTGCAGTTTAGATGTTTGTGTGTGTGTGCGTGTTATGGGAAAGGGTTTTTTGTTTTGTCACAATCTTTGAAATTTTGTATCACTTTTCTCATAGTTATGTTCTTTCCTTTAAAGTATGGTCTTCTTCAAAAATAAACGTTACATTGCTTTTTCATAGTGTAATGTTGAATATATATAAATAAAACAAGAAAAATACCAAAAAGGTAACAAAAACAATTAAATGTTACTTTCAATACTATGCAACAGTTTTCTATTGCGTCATTTTTAATTTTATTGTGCCAAAGAAGCATCACAGTGCAGCTACATTCATCTAAAGTAGACATTTCACTTGCTGCCAAAGTAGCCCCAAACACGGGGCTACTTTGGCATCCAGTAAACACATTTGTTTTGCGAAAATGATCAAGGTTGTAATAGTTATTTTTTGCATGCACGTAGACAAGAGCCATATTGTCAATTTTGAATAGTTTCTTTGTTGAAAAAATCAAACGCAAAAAGCACAGGCTTAAAAATGTCCTAAAACCTGCCTAAAGTAGCCGTGGTTACGGTACCTTCCATAACTGAGATAAATTTTCAAATTTATTATCCGTAGAAATATTCCTTAAATGCCATTAGTTTCACCACTATCACACCTATTCACTACGTTAGATCACCTTTTTTTTAGAAATTGTATTTCTTGTGAGCTATTGGCTCACTGACTTACTGTATATATACAGAGTCATCCCGAAACATGCTTTAATTTTTAAAATCCTCAGAGGCATGGAAAACAAGTATACATTACCGGGTAATAATGGGAAATGCTTCTTATATTGTGGTTTGGGATCTGAAATTTCCAACAGAAACCAGATCTGTCAGGGAGGTGTTCGCTGTGAGTGTTATTATAGCTTTAGGCGACGAGATTTTTGCATTCAAGATATATTACCTATAGGGATCAGCAGACAAAGATGTTAACGTTGAAGGTGAAGCCCAGTGAGGTTTGTGTTCCTGTTGAAGGAAAGAATACACCCATGAAATCTGTAAAAAAAAGATGAAAAAAAACAACAGCATAAGAGGCAAGTAAATAACAGAAGTAGGAGCAAAGGCTGAGAATATATAAACTATTCGAAAAAAAAAAAAACAGTGAACACCAAGGCGATTGGAGATAATAATGGGTGACCTAGAAAATATGTTGAACTTGTTTCACCCGGAAATAGAACAGAAGCTCTGTTTTATGATATGCATTGCAAGAATAATGAAGATTTCTACTTGCCGTCGCTTGTGAAAGTGATGACGGAAATATGAAACCTGGAAGCCAGAATTTCATGTATTCTTTAAATTGCAGTAATAGGTGTATCCAAGTGTGCAAATAAAGTATTCTTATTTATGAATAGTCTTTCAAAGTATAGAACTGCCACACTTGGAGCATTAGTTGGTGAAATTGAACATATTTACGACCTACAGGGCGTTCAGGTATCCCTAGTTCAAGATTGAATAGGGTAGAAAATGGGGAAGGTAGTGGCGAGGATCTTACTTAAGGTTAAATCTTGGAATTTGTTTGTGAACCTGAGGGAAATCCTGGATAAACTCAGTCGGTATGATCTGCCTGCCGCGGAGTTAAAACCCTCGTACTTATCCATAGCCTATCCAAAGTCCGCCACGCTACCACATTTACTAAGCAAACTGGATAATTACTTTGCTGAAAGGAAGAGTCATTTTAATATCATATAACACTTTAGTAGAAACAATAAGTTAATCATACCATAATACATGTATTGAAAGTTAATTTTCACAACAAGTTTTTAATATATCGCAGAAAGTGGACTTCTCCAAGTATGTTAGAGGCCTAAACCCAGAAATGAAGTTGGTTAGAAAGATCTATTACAAGGTGACAATGAACGATAGTCTAATTAACTGCAAATAATCTGAATCGACTTGTTTTTATTTCAAATCACATCAACATATTTTGTTGAATATCTAAAGGATAAATGTTGTATGCAGAAGTCCTCTTCCTAAAAAAAAACTGATTAAGTTATTGTTTCGATAAAGTATTATGTTTAATTCGTGGGTTAAACTTTAGAAATGCTAGTGGTTCTTGGAAGAAACTGTTATTACACACTAAAAAAATAATTTAGATACAAAAGAGAACATTAGCTTAACAACCATATCTAATAATGTTGTAACTGTTCTTCGATCCATGTGCGCAGATTCGATCCATGGAAATGCGCATACATGCTTGAAGAGTATGAGAAAAGAGCTATTATCACTTCAAAGAAAATCTGTATATTGTAGATATTAGTAGTGTTTGGCATATTAATACGATATAAACTACTTTTAGAATAAGAAATGCAACATATCTTAATTGGTATACCAATCAAGAATAAAGAAAATAAAGTTACAGAAACAGGTGATGAGCATCAAATGGTGGGAAGCCTACGACTGTTATGGTCACCATATTAAAATGTGTAATCTTATGGTGTTTCAAAAATCTTGTAGGATTCTAAAACCCTATAACTTTGTAAGTAATTGGTTAATTACAATGATTTTTTGTTACACAGTGAATACTTTAAAACTAACGTTTGACGTGCTTTGGATCATCGCCAGATCTTCAGCTGGGCATCATTCACGTAATCTTGTTTAAATCCGAAAATTGCTTTCTGACAATGCTAATCTGGAATATTCTAAACGTGGTGTGATT
>JAGDQP010076619.1:0-10036 GCA_022664845.1 Lepisma saccharinum
CGGGTGTCTCCTTGGTGATATAAAAATGTAAAGTTCAAACTTACTTAATAGAACAGCGAGAATCCACCATGTTTGGAGTCAGTGTGGTGACTCTTACAGTGGTCTCAGATCTCAAACACCCATTGAGATATTATGAAAGCAATTTCCATAAAATAATGACCATTGCTTTGGTGGAGGTTAGGAGATAGGTTCGGTGACTTTTATTATGCATGCAATTCACTGTTAACAAAATAATAATAATTTTAGGTGGTTAGGCATCAAGTTCGGTATTTTTGTACTGCACACGCGGCTCTCTGTTAACTAATAAAATAGTGAACACTGGTTAGACGGAGGTTAGGAGTCAGATTCGGTGTTTTTTATTACACATGCGATAGGAATCCCAAGAAAAACACGCAGTAGGAGCATGTATGTAAAGACGGCCTAACATGTTTCTGGTGCGTAATGAATGTTAATTTTGGTGGATATTACGTTATGTCTATTCTTTTATTTGCACCAACCGCTACTAATTCTTTCGTACAATCTCCCAACAGTAACTCTTACCGCCAATTAAGAAAAAAGAGGGAATCCTGAACTAAAAGCAGTGTTGCAAACACATAACCTGCTTTCATACCGTCGGCAACTTTGATATCACATCAATTTTAAGTCTTTATTGAAATCTAATTCACTCCAGCAACATAATTTTGCTTCTTACATATGGTCAAAAATTGTCGATTTTACCTGTATTTTTTTTTCATTTTCTGACCTCATTTGCATTATGTGTTTCAACTATATATCACAGGTAATACAACGTTCTAGGCATTGAAAACATAAGAATGTTTGTTAAGTAGTGTTCTGTCAAGAAAGAAAATTTCCCTCGTAAATTTTATCAGAAGTAAATAAAAATTTCAAAAAAATTTGGTAACTTTCTATGTGGTAAAATAAACAAAAAATGGCTGACCTACTAGAACAATACTAGGGCTAATTTAAGCCGAATACTGCTTCACATAAAATTTTGCTTATTCTATATTTTAATCATCAAAGTTGTTACACACAGGAAATCGTTTCCTTTTTCCAAGTCATAGGATAGAAAATTCTAGTCGTCTGCGAAAATTCCTTTCTTAATGAGACCCATTCTCTAATTAGACAGTTTCGGGGGGATGAGTGGTAAGCCTTTTAATCAATGGGTACCGGTTGAGACAGCAAAGTTTCCGAGCCAACATTAAACTGTAGGTCCCTTTCTTTTTACATATTCATTCGACGAAATGCAATGGCAAACCAACATCGGTTCACCTGCCCAGGAAACTTAGGGCAGAACACCAATCACCATCATCACATAAAGTTGAGCGAATGGTTGAAATTGAATATCGGTCAACATCACAACATTCTTCGATACTTTTTTCGGTGGCCGGAAACTGGTGCCATACATGATTAACATTCATTCCAGTTAACAGCCTTAAATGTCGACGTCAGTAAACTTTTGTACCAGTAATCCAACCACACGAACACTGCCATAAGATTCAACAAAACATTTCCTTTTTTTTCTACTGCGATTCCTAATGTTTCCTCTTCCAACGTGTGTACATTGATCAGTGGCTATCACCCATATGTTACTTTTAATAGCTGGATCGATACATAACTGCACTTCCTTTTCCTACTAACGATGTAGACAACAAATGTTGAATGTGTGTGTGTGTTCACCACTGAACAACTGAGCCTCACAAAGTTTAAAATAGTTAATGACAACGCAGCCTGTTTCTGAATATCGAAAGGATTTACAAGAAACATGAGTTGCCGATTCATTCAACATAACTCTTATGATGGGCAATGTAAAGCCAAGATCTCCAACAAAAGATGGCAGCACTATCTCCGTATATGTATAATATATTTTTATCGTTGCACGAAATTTCAATCCCGCTCCTAGAAATTCAATAGGAAGGATGTTCATAACTATTTCGAGAGTTCTATCCGTGCCGATTTTAAATTTTCTTTCTTGTTCATTGATGAAAGAGTTTCATTGTTATAGGTTTTTATATCCATTACAAGAATAAAGCGATTTCAACAATGAAAAAAAATTTCTTTCCTGAAAATTTTAACTCTCTAGGCTTGAATTTGTAGGAGCAATATTGAAATTCCGTGCAACGGTTAAAATAAGTTAAATATAACGGAAATAGTGCTGCCATCTTTTTTTGGAGATCTTGTCTTTACATTAGCCTAAATGTTCTGTTAAAGCTCTGATGCCGCCACCTTCATCCTTTTCTTTGGCAACGGTGATACAACTACTCCGACTATACAGTGAAGATTATTATTATAAACGGATTCACAATTCCACTGCGTATTTTATTGTCTCCGATTAGACTTAGTTTCTTCTGACATAAGTACCCAACATGTTGAAAAAATAGATGTATATCTGGACTCCCACCAGAGAAAAGAATCTCCAATATCCATACCACAGCGAGCCCGAGTATTATTCACACCAAATTTGTAGTTCCCTTCAAATTCAAATATCGAAGTTCAAATATTTATCGTAGTTTACTTCGGACATAAATGTATAACGTGCGAAGAAATCAGATTTTTATATTTTGAACCAGCGGAGATATTGGGCGTATACGATTTTTTGGATTCTTAAAAAATCATTAAAGAATAACGAAGCATATATCAATCAACCTTCAAGATACTTTGATACCGGTATGTTAAAAGTGCACAAGAAATCAACTTCGATATTCAGTCTCTTCCGGGTGAAGAAGAGTCCTGAGAAACGGAACTGTTTCTATTTCAACAATCATATTTGGCTACCAGTTTGATTACGTTTTTCATGCAGAGAACTAAAATTATCAAGCGGATTTTAAATTCCCTGAGCCATAGTTGCCTAAAGGACTTAAATTTAATTCAACTTGAGCCAGACCTGCGCAGCAAACCTAACCAGGATATAATTTAACCATTTGCACTTTCGCATGAATACCCTCTCTCTCATACCACACGCATGCATCTGTTCCTTTGACAATCTACTTCAAGACTATAAGAAAGCCATGATGCGCTGAAGACTAAAGGAATGCTAAATTGGTACTTACTGGCGTAGATAAGTAGTCTTCAAATGATGAAATTATCTCTCACTTCAAACGTGTCGAGAGCTAATGCTGTTCTCATGATTACAGAAAGAAAAAGCGCGTAGATGTTTTGTAAGAAGTATAGAAGGAAGTGAAATAAAGCTTAAGAATACAAGGAGAAAGAAACACTGGTATTTAACGTTAAGTACTAGTGCCTTTCCCCCTTCTTTTCTTAAGCTTTATCTCACTTCCTTCTATTCTTCCTACAACATACATCTAGGCGTTTTCTTTCTGTGACCATGAGAGCAGCATTAGCTCTCGAAACGTTAGAAGTGAGAGATGATTTCCTTTGAAGACTACCGTCATCAGGGGTGAAGTCGATCACTACTAAATGTTGCGATTAGTACTAAATGTTGTACTAAATGTTGATACAGAGCATTTAGTTGTGATCGACATCAATTGCCGATGACGGTACTTATCTACGGCGGTAATTACTTCAAGACTATTTCAATAACCGCCCCTTAGCCTATACGGAATGGGAATAGCCTCGTCACCTTCTCCGTAAATAATCAGACTGTTCCGAGAATCACAGGAAATTCTATCCAACTTCCTGTGAAGCTCCCTGAGCTCCAATCTTCTGACTCAATACCATACCAACCATCAGGTGGTCCAGGCACTTGTCAAAATAGCACAGCTCATCGTGGCTCCTACACCTGAAACTGACAAAGCCTTTTCTTCTCGCCCTAAAATAGTCTATCGCAGATCAATTGAAACACGATTCTGATCAGAGCTGGACCTATGTAGCTCCTTCTCGTCAGTCTGTTATATTCAAAGTGTTCTGCTGCAAAACCCTTCCTGTTTTTTTTTTGTTTGTTTGTTTTTTATCCCAGTCTAATTTATGACCATTCATTGCTCACAAGACTTTCTCGTTCTGACAATTCTCCAACCTTATTTACCTCTGCTATATCCTCTGTCTCGCGTTCTACTTTAGCGATACCTCTCAGAATTGAAATTATCCTTACTCCTTCAATTCAGAGTTACCACATCTCTCTGTGCTCTAAAACACTTCATATCACAGCTGAACTTTTTAACAAACCTTCCGTGTTAGTATCCGGAAAATTCTAAATCATCTACCACAGTATAAATATAGGAGCAGACTCTGTTTTGTCCCATCCAATCATGAACATTATCTTAACTGTATGTAACTTTCCTGCGCACTTGCTTCTCTTTTTTGACTTTCTTCCCTGATAGCTATTTCGCTAAATTTTCTTTCTTAAGAAACATCATTAAAGTTTCCCATTTAATTTCCTTTACTTCCTGTTTTGCATATTGTTTTCTACCCGTACTCCATTTTGTTTTATTATTTACCAGCTGTTTCTTTCTCCTTATATCTTCGTAAGAAGTGGCGGATTCAGAAGTTTCTTGATGAGGGAGGGAGACAGATAAAATGGACGAGAAACATTTTCCTCTAAGAGAATATTTAAGTACCGTAAACATTGTCTACTTGAGCCCTAAGGTCCTCCTTAAGCCCATGAGCTCTCAATTAAACTACGAACAACAAAAGACGTTCACGTAGTTAGACCTTTTACTGCTATGGGACCATTCCCTAGAACTGGAGCAGTTGTTAATGATGCAGAAACTCCACCAGAGTGTGCTGTTTCGTACGAAATGTTGTTTCATTTCTTCCAACCATGACTCTCATCTGTGCACAGTAGTTACATGACCCTATACATCAGATAAGTACGTTTGTAATGTATTCCTCCAGAAACTAATTCCCAGCTTATCATTTTGTTGCGTTGAGAATATAATTTTAAACTATTCGTTGTACACAACTTCTGAACTGAACCTACAAAAAGCTGGTTACTTGAGCCCAGACTGACTGTGCTTGCATCCAGATTTAACATGGGCTCAAGAGGCCTCTAAACAGTTTGTATTGTATTGAAGTTCTTATAAGAAGAATGCATGTTATGTTATGGTCAGGGACGTATTTATGGGTGGGTCCGAACCCCCCAAAAAGGCAGAATTGTGTGTAAAAGGAATATAATTTTAGGCGTAATGATGTGAATTTTCTGTACATTATACACGCAAACACAGTTTAGACCCAACCCTCCCCCATTCCTAAAAGCTTCGGACTCTACGTGGAGCCAATTGCTGGATACGTGCCTAACTATGCTTTAATATCCAATTTCAAGCGGCTTGTAATTTGAAGCTTAAGGTATTAAAATATGTGGCGGTTCTGTGAAATACCACAGAATGTTGATAGATATCCCAAGAACTTGTGACGTGACAAAGTACTGCACTCCAATGTAAGATGTGTTTCGTTTGTCTAAGTGCCAGTTTCTTTCAGTCGTAACCGACGTTTCGTTGTCTGCAACATCGCTTAATTTAGTCTTGACGCTTGTTTTCTCAACCTTGTTTGGTGCCAGAAAAAAAAATTTTTTTTACTGACTTTTGTATCACACAACCAGGATTTGGGATCTTTTGTAGAAGGACAAGTCCATTATTAAAGAACCTAATTCTTAGTTGTTCCCAGATCATTTTGCTATGGGATGTGAAACCAACAAAGTACTACACGGGGGTAACTTGAGCCTAAAATATTAAACGGATCAGAAAATTTCCATTTTCTTGTTTCATCAACCAACATTAATTTACATTTCAGCCAATAGCCGTCCAGTATCAAATTTGAATTATTTCATTACTTTCATTTTCACAATTGTAACAAATATCGAAAACTTAGCGCTCAAGCAACCCGTGTTTACGGTACCGTATAAATTTATCGTAAGTCCCCTCCTATTGTTAAGTTTTATCATGAAATATGAAACCTGTATCCCCCAAAATTAATATTTCTTGATAAATTAGATTTGTCTGGAAACAAATCGATGCATTCTCTGAAATAAATTGTTGAAATAATGGTATAAAAAACAAAAGAATTTTCCTTTGAGGGGGACACCTCTATGGATCTCCCGCTGTCCTTAAGAAAAACTCTTAACAACTTGCGTTACCTATCTTGCTGCTCACTCCTGTCGCATTTCTCAGTTTTCTTTCGTCTACTTAAAGTTATTTTCCCGCCGTGTCGATTTAGGTTCTTTGTTAAAGAGCTTTCATTGTGGCAGCCACTCTTTCCTGTCCTTGAAATAAACATATCGTTATGATCTTAGCGGTTGTTAGTTCAATTATCCGTAATGACGTAGTAGCATGTATGTTAGGATAGATCTTCGGTACGGTCCTTCCGACGCTAGAATCGATGTTTTAGTGGTTACATAATAAGAGCAAAGACACTTGTAGAATTTTATCCGACACCAATTTTATTACAAAAGTTCCGTTAAATATGTGATATGCCAAAGACTTTACAGTTAGTAAAATAAGTGCCCGGAACTTGGGTGAATGAATGATCGGTGGTTCCCCTCTTTATGTAGTGAATTAAACGAGTAGGTCTTTTCGGAGTGGATATTGATGCCAAGAGGATTCTAACTCCAGACCAAGTTAGATAAGATGGGTGTACCGACTCCAGACGAAGTCAGAGAGGAAAAGGCGACCACTAGTCGAGATGAAGTTAGTGATACTCTGTAGGCCTTTTGTAATCCTTTCTGGTAGGCGTGATTACAACACTTCCAAGCTTCACCGCTTGGAGTCGGCGTCGTCTGCTTCTTAAACTGATCATTACCTCAGTCCTCTCTGTTGATGTGGATTGTTTATTATGATTTGTGTTGGCACACTGACCTACTAATCCACTTCCCATTACAATATTTTCGACAATTTCTGCTTGTGTGTGAAGCTTTCGTGCACCTGTCTGTGTGTCCTCAACATGGAAGTATTCTTATTTTGTCCTTTGTGTATATGAAGTACAAGAACAGACCGAATAGGCAGTAGAAAAAGTAAAATTGAATAAAGAAGAGTAAATACTTCATTTTGTGTACACTCATATAAATTATTAACAAAAGAATATGAAAAGTAACCATGCGTTACGATGTAGTTCCTTATCTTAATAGTATGACGTGTTGTAAGAACTTCCAAGATAAGGAATCTGAGTCGGCTCACGTCCACATCAAAGACAATAGACAAATTTGTTTTATGGCCCCAATACTGTTGCGAAACGACTAATGCAGGATTTCATGTGTTAAAAAGTGAGGTGGGTGTCGAGTTAATAAGAATTTAAAAAAAGTAGTCAGGAAAGGAAAGGCAATCCGAGACAGCGGAAATTATTATATTGTTAAGATATAGGGTACCGGTACTGAGATGGGAAAATAACGGGTAAGGCGTTACGGAAAATTAGTTACAGGCGAAGTAAGGGAAACGTGGATGGTAGAAGAATGGGATAAAATGTTATTGCAGGTTTAGACCTGGTTCCAGTTTTACTCTGAAGCCCTGAAAAAGGCTCCTGCTTAAAGACGCTGTGTGGATGTGTTTATGATAGGGAGGACATGGATCACGGCAACACGGAAACTTGCATCAAAGACAGTGTTGTGCAGCTGCGCGTGCTATGAACTGGGACATCAGGTTTGTTAGTCACGGAAAGGTGACGGTGATTAGTGACACGCAGGTTTAAGGAACCGTCTGTTTCTGCTACGTAGAGTGCAGGGTTGATTCTGCGGGTCAGAGCTGTCCTACAACCTGTTTGTGTATTGTCTTTGATGTTGGTGTCTGCCACCTCAGCAGCTTGTTGAAACTTGTGAATGTACTTTCATTCTACTACTGAAGATTAGTAACTGCCTCGAAATATACAGTTGCTTTCGATAAATCATTTCTAGTTTTCTTCATATTTAAGTTAGACTGTGTCCAGCGCAACAATGTTTCCTGTCGTTGCTTTAATATTTTAACTTACAGGTTCATTTGTTAGAGCAATGAAGGATTACGCACGTAACTGCTAGAGGCTATTAAGCTAAAGGAAAGACAGAAAGCCGTCGTTTAGGAGGACATTTGCGTTTCCTTAAACAAATTTTTGCGTTTAAGTTTTGGTTTGTTTATAGTATAGGGAAATTAAGGTTGTAGAAGGAAAAAATTACTAGAAAGCAATTTGTTCTGGAAAGTGTTAACAGGGCCTTCCTGGGCTCCCACAGAAAAATTTCCCTGGGGAACATACCAAAAATCCCTTAAATGTCCACCATTTTGGAATTTTCAAAATAAATAAATTTCTTCCGGATATTTTGTCGGTTGAACAAGAAAAACAACTAGAAAGTCAATTTCTTCTGGATAGTGTTAAGTTGAGCTTTCTGACCTACCACAGCAAAATCCTCGAAAATGCCCCTTGGGGTATATGTCAGAAATTCATTAAACGTCCGCCATCTTGGAATTTTCAGAACAAATGTATTTCTTCCGAATATTTTGTCGATTGAACAAGAAAAACAATACTAGAAAGCTAATTTCTTCTGAAAAGTGTTAAGGGGACGTCCGTGACCTATCGCAGAATATTCACCTGAAATCACTTTGGAAGAACGTGGCAAAAATCTCTCCAGCATCGGCCATTTTGAATTTTTAAAACAAATTTATTTATTTTGAATAATAGATGAATTGAGGAAGAAAGCAAATACTACAATCCTAATTCTCAAAGTTCTAATTTCTTTATCCCCCTGACCTCCCGCGAAAAATCCCTTAAAGTTCCCTTTGGGGATCATGTCTAAAATTCCTCAAACATCCACCACCTTTGCTTGTTCAAATAAATTTATTTCCTTGAAATAGTATGTCAGTTGTGGAAGAAAACAAATATTTGAAGCCTAATTTCTCCGGGAAGTGCTAAGGGGACCACAGAAAATTGCCCTTAAAATCTACCTGAAATCCCTGAAACGTCCACCATCTTGAGTTTTCCGAAATAAATTTACTTGTTTTAAACGGTTTGTCGTACGTTCATATTGTTTGTATCAATCCACTACGTTGATACCAGAAAATATTGTGAACACGGTGGTTACATCTAAAAAAAATGTTTTTTATAATTTTCGGAAATTAGAAACAAAATTCTGAACAACTGCATTCATCTAAAAATAAAAATAAATAAAATATATAGCTATAACTTGTTATTCTTATTTCGTATTACGGCAATTGAGCGTCCAAATGAAAGTCACACGCACATCCCAATGGGTAGGTTGTCATACAGCAGCAGCGTGCTTTCCTCCGATCGTTTAAAGTAAGAATAACAATTTAGGGCAAGAATAAGAGTAAGAATTTGAGTAAAGAATAATAACTTAACGATCTATCTTTTTTTATTTCTAGATGAATACTGAATTTTATTCTAATTTGCAAAAATTATATACAAATTATATTTTCTGGTATTAACTTAGTAAATTGCTACAAACCACGTGACCGTACGACAAATTGTTAAAGAGGAATAAATTTGTTTCGCAAAACCCAAAATGGTGGACGCTTCGGGGATTCCATGCAAATTTTAGGGATTTTTTTTATGTGGTGGGTCAGGTAGGTCTTATTATCACTTCCCAGAAGAAATTGTGCTTCAAATATGTGTTTCCTTCTACAACTGAAATACTACTTCAAATGTCTTCCTACATCTATTCCCCATCCCTATCTCGTCCTGAGCCATAGATGTCCAGCGAATAAATCCCATAGGCGAATTCTCTTCATTGAGAGAAAATATCAGATATATCTGTATTGTTGTTCTGATGTTATTTGACAGAGGTCTTTGAGTGATCTGATTCTTCTGTTGCTCTCCAAAAACAATTTCAACCCTTGAATGGCACAAGACTTTAGTAGAGTCTAACTAATATGTGGTTCTTTGTCCTTAGCAATAATATATGCCACTCTGTAGGGAGCTTCAGGCAGTGAGTGTTGTGTAGATACGAAATCTAACTTGGGTAACATATCAGTTGAGTCGAATCGAGCTCTGTTCTGTTTAAGATACTAATATTTTCTCTATGATTAGTCACTTATTAAAACACGAATATGAAAGGCAAACATAAAGATTTTTTAGAAATATTCAACTACAGATGTTCTTTGAATTACTTTGACAATTGAATACACAAAAATATTGGATATTTTGTATTATAGTTCGTGCGCTGGGTACAAAA
>JAGDQP010076620.1:0-10036 GCA_022664845.1 Lepisma saccharinum
ATTCAATGGTCTAAATATTATGTCTAGTAGCTACAACTTAACAAAGAAACTTACCACCACATATTAATCACATAATTTTAATAGTATTCAAAGACATATGAATTTGTTAAGCTAATATTTACGGATTATCAAGAACAGAAATACGGCGTAGTTTTATTTTTCCTTCACGACCTAGTGCTGGATCTAAAAAGGTGCAATATTCTATGATTTTTCCAAGTTACGACTTCCGTCTTGTACTATGACATACTGTACATTGTGCGGCAACCTATGTCGTATTTGAAGAGCAAAGTATTATTTCTAAGGGAATGTTATTGAGTTTGTATTGAAAATCAACAAGTCTATCTAATTTTATTTTATTTTTTAAAAAATCACAAAATGTTTAATTTTTGTCATCAGGTTTTTGAACTTTTGAAAATCCAAAGAAATTACACAAAAGATTTGTTTTGAAAATTATATATCTTTAACTACATTTTGACACATTTATCGGTTTAGATTTAATTTTCACTTATGTGTTCTGGGACTCAGTTCAAACTCTTATCGACATTTTTGTCTTTACAACACAGAATGTTGCATTGCCTGCTTTAACAAGGCGAATTTTGAAGTTTGATTTGACTTACTAGAAAGTAACAATCTTCCTCAGTGTTATTATTTCTTTTTGTGTCAAGCTGTCAACACCAGATGGTGTCGTTTTGTATAGGATTGTCAAATATCCCGTTTCTAAAACTGTGTATGCATTGATTTTACTCCTTCTGGTATGTATTTGCGAAAATAAAATCAGCATTAGCAAACTGAAAAGAAAAATCACTTTATTTATAGTTTATATTTATTCTTGCCACTTTGAGGTGTGATTTGAGTAAACCTAATTTATTAACCCTTTAAGAGCTGTTAACTACACGCTAGTGTTAACATCCCGTGGTCATTAGTTCTGTAAGGCACATCATGGGATAATAACGAAAGCAAATAAAAAAATGGCAAAATGAATCGTAAAACCTGTGCCGACATTTGTCGAAGATTATTCTGCCAAGAAGTTTGTGACCCGAAGATTCCTGAGCAAAGTATAGCGATGGTGGTTTTCTTTATGATCCGTTGTTTGTAAATTATATTAGCGTCCTAAAGACGGAACCTAGAGCTTTGTAAGCACTCCGAGCCAATTGAGTTCTCAATTGGGATCAAACTCTGGATTCCCTGATTACACGGCGCCGAGTGAACATACTAAATTACAGAGGGAGTTAATTACGTAACGATTATTTTTGGTCGCCTGAACCGACAATTGGGGCGGCAACCGGAAAATGGACTCATAAGTCTATGGGCCCTTTTTCGGAAGAATGTTTAATTCAATGCAACGTGTTAAAATTTACTTGCGTACAAAGTTTTGTTTCAATATCTTGTAAACAGAGGCTAGCGAGTTGAATGACAGCACTCATATGGCAAAGTCATAAAATTCACTTACTATCCATAAAATTCATTTTATCATAAAACTGAAACATTCAGTCATTCTTTTCTAAATACCTAACTTTTGCTTATGGACCCTTTTTCCGACTGTATGTGAATTATGGCTTAACCCCGTTGCGTCCGGGAAAGGGATGAGGAACTTAGTGGTTCGGGGTTTACTTTCTGTACCATCCTAGCTTTCGCCTGGGAAAATGTAAAGAAAATCCTGGAAAACTTCAGTAAGGATTGCCGCCAGCGGGGCTCAAACCATGTCTATCCCGAGTACGGATAGGAAGTCAGCAATGTATCCGCAAACCATGTCTATCCCGAGTACGGATAGGAAGTCAGCAATGTATCCGTTAGGACCAAGGGAATTGGGTCATTTACAAAGGAGAAATGTAAAAAAAACTGATGCTGTCTTATGCGTATTAGAAAGAAAAATATAAACAAACTTCCAAATTACAGAAAATCCAAAAATGTGAAGGAAGTTACACTATTTGTACACCATTATGCCCTTTAATACACCCTAATTCGTTCGTTCTTTCGTTGAATTGCTAACGCGATTAACATATCCTAACACAGATAATTTTGTGTCAATAGCACAATAATTTATTCATTTATTTTCATTTTAATAACTGTAATCATTGGGTTTATATCAAAAACTCGCTTTAGTATCAATGTAGTTGATAACTTTTATTTCCTAGAGTCCATCCTTGCCGTCTGACAGTTATTGGAATTCATTATTGTTTCGTTATATCCGTGTGCACCAGTTCATTTTGAAGTCCATTTGCACAAGTAAACATAAACTTTACTTTAGGACTGAATGATAGTGAAGTACCATTGAAATATTTTACAATACAAAGCAATTTTTTTTATTTATTTTTTTAGAAAAGCGTATGTAATCACATACAAACGTAAACAAAGAATTTCAATACACTTAAAATGGTGTGATAACACAATAGTTTAAAAGAGGAAGATATGAAATGTTCAATTGTAAGAATGGTACTTATCATCTCATGGTTAATACAACAGATGGGGGACAAAGTTAAGTCCATCATTTATGATTTGAATTAGTGAATTATGATAGTTATAGTGCTACGAACTGCGTCAGAAGTGTCAGAGCAAACCCGAGTTTTACAATTAACGTAAAATGAGCTTTTTCGTGATGTTTGAGGTATATTTCCAAAGGGGAAATTACAAAAATAACATAATATCTGCTTGAACACTATTCTATTAAATTATATCTTGCCCTTTTCCTACAAATTGTCAACATGAAGGCAAAGTATTCAAGTTAGGAAACACATCTAATATGAGAAAGATTATTAACAGGAAATGCAGATTTATTATTTTTCTTAATTGTAAAATAACATGTACGCAATCGATGTAGTCCAGCGGTTAACGTTGTGAACATCGGATCAGCAATGATAAGACAAGCAGTTCGAGTTCTGTCGAATACACTGACTGAAGTTTTGAAATATTTCTCTCAGTTCTAGCAGACACTTAGACAAAGGACCTGCTTGCTATGTTTGTTACTCTTTTTTCAAGAGAAGAGTTCACTAGGAGACCTCATCACATAGAATTTAAATCCCAGTCAACGGACAGAAAGGCCAATTAAAATAGAAAAAACAGATTGGGGAAAGTTCTCAAAAGCTCATGTCATGGAGATCCCAAAAAAGAAACAGGAAGAAGTCAAGTTATATAACAGAAACGAATGTAAACAAACCAGGAAAAGTCAAGAAAACTGAAGCCTTATTTTTAAAAGGTAATTACAAGATGAAGAAGAGAAAATGAGAAAATATGGAACTAGTATACAAGTAGTAGTGAAACAATCAACGTAAGTATTCAAGTCAAAAGTTAGCTTTAGTTCACAGAACCTTTCAGCTGAAGACCACAGCCATCAGGGTAAACGAAGTCAGACATAAAGTTTTACTAATACTCAATGTAACTCAAAAGTTATTACAAGGCAGAGAACACCGAAATTCTACTGCAGATAGTAGGAAATTTACATACACATTATATGTATACGAAGAATGAAACATAGGCTATCAAAATATCGAACAAATAACCTAAGTCGAAAATATTAGCATCGCGTTTAAGGATAAATACACATTGTCTACTAAATGAAAAGAATATAAAGATAGTATTCAAAAGCACTTTCTGGGATAGGATAATATTGTAATGTTACACGTTCCACATTGCAACGCATTGGAAACCACCATTGAAGTACTTTAAAGTGCTCTTAAAGCCTGTGAAAAACATTTAATTTATTTTCCTCTATTAATTTAAAGGTGCCATATCAAAACAAGGCTAAGTACAACCTAAAATATACTCAACATAAACAAACAAACTATTTATTACAAGGTTACTAAACTATGCGGCGTTTAACTGATATAAAAGAAAATGTGACGTGTATTACCGTAACCTACGAGAAAGACGTAGGTTACGGTATTACTTGAAGAAAAGTAGTATTATATCAGCTATCAGTGTGTCCACAACAGCGCTATGAACACTGTTTTCATAATTTGGCCCATGATGTCAGTTATCCCCTTTTGATGTGAGAACATTCAATTGTATAACCAACAGAAGATAAACGGCGTGAAGTTAAGTAGTAAACATTCTTAAGTAGATTAGTATAACCAATTTCATTTGCCTTAGACCCGCTTTTCATGAATACGCTGACCGCGTGATTTGCTTGTGATTTGCGTGACTAGTCCATTGAAGCACGTGTTTAAATATTTCTATTGGGTACTTATATAAATCGCAAGTAAAGAATGCGGCTTGCGTTTACATCAATAGCCGGTATTAGTCCGCACAACAATTATCCGAATCGTCGGCGATGGGTCCGAATCTTACTTAGAGCATAGAGGGATAAATTGCAGTAATCCAATAACGTTATATGAAAATGTAATTTCCTGTTGTCGTATTCAAAGAAACAAAAGGCAGATGTAATGACAGGTTAGTTGGGAAACTTTTGTCTTTCCACAGAGAAAAATCTTTGAGAAAAGAAGAAATCGTGAGAGAAAGTAGATCATGATGAAATTAAACAGTTTGCACTGACAACAAAATCACATCAAATAATTACTTTAAAAAAAATACGTAAATTTTAGAAAACTTTAAAACTTACCACTTTCTTCTCAAATAGTGTTTAGTAAGCTCTAAAAACAATAAAAGAAAATCGCTTCCTGAAACTTAACTGATGAATAAAAAGGGAGGAAAAAAGAGGGAAGAAATATGTAATACGCGATAAAAGAGTGAATTGTCCTTTTTTCGCGAGCAAATTCGACTCCGAGAACTAAAACACAAGATTCTTTTTGTTCGTAAAGAACTGATGCGAAAAACCTGTTGCCCGAACGACCGACCAACACGCGGATATAGACTAAACGCTTTGCTAAAGGCAAGGCAGCCACCACGGAGGTGAGGGCGAAACGTGGAAACACAGAACTAACTACATGTCATGCGCAGACTGACCTTAAAAAGAAAACCTCTTGGCCGTGTCTCTTCTCTCTCTGTCTCTCTCTCTCTCTCTCTCTCTCTTTGTCTCCATCTCTCGCTCTGACTGCAACACAACAGAGCTACAGGTAATCGACAATCCTGAAGTTGAAAACAAAAGTACCTTTCCATCTATTTGTAACCTGAATCTATCACAGACAGAAGTTAAAATTACTGATAATTGGACTCCTAAAAAGTCTCCACCTTCTTGTACCTCTTGCACAGACCTCAACTATGTCCAGTTTTGATTACTCCTGTGCACTTCAAATATGCAAAAATATGAACAAACCTGTTTTAACTAGTTTGAGTGCATAAATAAGCGATTTCCGTTTATCAGTGATCTCTCTCGCTATAAACTGATGGTGTTCTATGTAAAAAGGAATAAGCCTAAATTTTTCAAAGCATTTAATTGAATTTATTTATCGCTTTCGGCATCTTTACCTCATACCGTTTTGTCATGACATATAGTGAAGAGTGGTGTTTTTAACCTTCTTATACTCATGGACCGGCAAAGTATGGAGAAAATCATTAACGGACCGGGAAGAAGCCACTAAGTTAGAGGCTTATTTGATGTTCAAAGGATGCCAGCGAACTCGCAGATTCTAGTTCTTTTGTGAAGCAAATGTAAACTTTAATCTCATTTTTTTGGACTTTCGAAATCTACAAAACAAGTGCAAAATAATTGAATATATTAATTGGTCGAGGACCGGCGGTTGAAAACCACTAGTGAAGAGAATGTGTACAAGAGGAATACACGAGGGGTCCAGAAGTAAAGGGACACAAGTGACATTGATGAATAAAAACGTTAGAGGTAATCTTTTATATATAACCCGAAATATATGTGACACAAAATTAGTGCTGGCCGTGCACTGGCAGGTTTGTGCCTGTAATGTCTATTGATTATCGTCCTAGAGGACCTTGTGAGTTCGTTTAGCTCAATTGTCGTTTCCATTAATGTTGGTTTTGGTAAGGCTTTTGGTTTAGTACCTTTGTAGTTAGTGTCCGTGGTCTAGTTGGCAAGGTTGCTAGTAATCAGTTGCCTTGTTTTGGTAATTTGTGCGTTGTTTAGAGCCTGTAGGACTCGTGGTAGTTGTGCTGTGGGCGTTTGTTTCATTTGTTTGGGTTTTTAAGTCGTTTTCTAGAAGTGTGTTGCTTGTAGTCTAGGATAAGTTGATCTTTCATGTGTAAGCCGCTCTAACGATCATTTGCTTTAGGTTTTCTGGTCTGCTGTAGGCAATCATAGGTTGTTGTTTTGGGAAGTGTTCCCACCAATATTGCCTGCTATATTCTTGTTTGATACCTGTCCAAAAGATTGTTTAAGTTGTTTGTTTATTTCGTTTTCGTGTGTTGGATGGTAGGTCGTAGTAGAAATTATCCTATCTATGCTTTTTTGTCATGTCCTTTAAGAGTCTCCGATTTTGGTATCCGAAGAAGTCTGTTTGGTTCCTGTGTCAACATTTTTTATGTAGCCTCTCCTTACAAAGAATTTTTTAAGCTCTTTCAGACGAGCCTTGAGTTTTTCCTCGTTTGATATTATTCTCCTATATCTAAGACCCCGGCTAAATGGCAGTGCTCTTTTCATTGATATAAGGTGGTTGAGTTGGAGTGTAGAAATTGGTGTCTGGCAGTTGGTTTGTGATAGATGTCTGTTATTATTGTGTCGCTTACTAGGCGTTTTACCTTTATATCAAGGAAGTTTACCTCCTTTTCGCTGTATTCATATGTGAATTTCAGCCCGCCTTTGTTTGTTTGTAATTGTTTTATGTAATCACGTAGTTGTGATTCATTCCCTTTGAGAATACCAAGCATGTCGTCTATAAATCATAGCTCAATCATCGGTGTGTGAGGACCATGGTTTGTTTGCCTTAATTCTGAGTGCACATAAATATTAGCGTATAGCTAACACTGACACAAGCACCCATGGCGCATCCACGCTTTTGTAGGAAGATCCTTGAGCCAAATTTTGTGTAGCTGTACGTCATAAGGATCACCAACCCTTTCTTAAGGACCTGAGTTGATGGAGGTGGTTGAGAATTTTCCTTTTGGCATAGCTGTGTGAGCCAAGGAAATTTGTCGTTATAAAAATTTGTGTCGTTGTAAAAATAAAAATAAAATATAGTTCTAATAATGTTTAAGTAAAATAAATTCCGCATCCATAATTATTTTTAATAATTGCTTTCATTGTGCCTGCATTAAACGATTCAAATCAGATACAACAGGTTGATGCATGGATGAATCCCAAGAATATATACTGAAGTGCCAAAAGTCATGGGATAGCGGGAGGGAACTAATTCTTGAATCCTAAAGGAAATACCATTTCTTGGTACAAGTGCACAAAGCTATTTATTCGGCACACCACCGAACACTAAGTGAATTCATCCCTATTTCCGACAAAAAGTTTTATAGTAATTTGCGGTCTAACAACTCTAACAATGTGCACATTCCGAAGTGTAATAAGACAAATTATGGCATGAAATCATTTTCTTATTTGACGAGCAAAGTTTGGAACCAACTTCCAATTGGATTGAAAAAAGAGGGAAATCAAAATATTTTCAAAAGGAAAATCAGGGACGTAATATATGACTACTGAATAGTGCGTACGTTAGACCATCATTCACTTACATAATCACTCATTGTATATAATCAGCCATTTCAACCTTGTAATCTTTCAACCATTCACTATTTACCCAAATGTATTTTTTGTTTCTTTTATCATGATTTTGTGTGTGTGTGTGTTTTGTTTTCTCATCATTGTGTTATACGCTAACTACATATCATAAGCATGGACATGTATATGGTACCTATTTTGTAACTTTTCTATCTCTTTTTTTTTATGCTTTTGCATAATATTTGTGTCTTATTTATGTTTTTTCTGTTACTGTAGGGCAACAAGCTCTTCTATATGTAACCATTATTTATGTAAAAGAATTGTATAGCTTAATGCAACTCTACACTAAACAATAAATAATAATAATAATTGACAACGTGGTGACATCGCATCAAACTGGTAAAGCGGCGCGAAACAATTGCAATGTTGTCAGTTGGACTTCTGTGCATGCAGCGAAACGTCGTGTGTCGTGGTGGTGGCAACCCGAGAGAAATTATTGGCGTTTGAGCGCTGGATAATAGTTGGTGCTAGACGAATGGAACATGCGATTTCGGAAATCGTCCGAACATTGAACATTACTCGCTTCACAGTGTCAAGGGTGTATCGGGAGTACCGCATTGGAGGCATTTCGACCCATCAGGGAAAACGCATTGACCGGCCACGGGTGCACTGGGCAGACTCGTCCGGGCAAACAGACAAGCAACAATGCGCGATATGACTGCAGGAATCAATGTAGAAGGTCACAAAAACGTGTATCAGAGGTCAGTGCAGCGCAATTTGGTCTCCATGGAGTATCTTAACCGAAGACCGATACGTGTGCCGCTACTAATCGTTGCCCATTTGCGGCTGCGACTCACATACCAGGTGTGTAAATATGAAACCGGAATTTGTGCATAGACGGCGTTAGCTGTCACTGTGGTTACCGTAAAACTTCATCCTTGGCGCCATCTGCTTGTTTTGACTGCAGATAACGATTTGCAACTCACAACCAGACAAGTTTCATGTCGTAGTGTAGTGTTTAATAGCGTTGAACATGGCGCAATTTGTACCTACAAACTACGATGTGCGGAAAGCATTGATTTTTTGTTACCATATGAAGATAACTGCTGCAGAATCGCATCGCATGCTTGTAGAAGCTTACGGTGATCATTCCCTTGGTAAGTCACAGTGCTATGCGTGGTTTACAAAATTTAAAAGTGGCGATTTTGAAGTGAGAAACGAAGAACGTGGAAGACCACCGAAAAAGTTTGCAGACAGCGAATCGCAAGCTTTGTTGGATGAGGATGGCGCTCAAACGCAACAACAACTCGCGGATCAATTAAATGTGACATGAGAAGCAGTTTCCATAAGTTTAAAGACCATGGGCAAGATTCACAAGGTGCGAAAATGGGTTCCACATGCATTGACTGAACGACAGCAGGAAAATCGAAAAACATTTGCAAAATTCTGTTCGCCAGGTACAAAAGGAAAACATTTCTCCATCGAATTGTGACTGGTGAAGAAAAGTGGATCTATTTCGAGAATCCTAAGCGTAAAAGATCATGGGTAACTCCAGGAGAACCGGCGACATCGACTGCAAGACCAAATCGCTATGGACGGAAGATAATGCTTTGAGTTTGGTGGAATCAGAAGGGAGTGATCTATTATGAACTGCTGAAACCTGGCGATACCATTAATACCCAACGTTACCGACAACAAATGATCGATTTGCATCAAGCTTTGCATGAAAAACGACCAGAATATGACTAAAGACAACATAAAGTGATTGTGCTTCACGATAATGCACCCTCCCACATAGCAAAAGCGGTCAAGGAAACGATTGCGACGTTTGGCTGAGAAATCCTTCCGCATACGGCTTACTCACCAGACTTGGCGCCTTTCGATTTTCACTTATTAGCATCCATGGGACATGCACTTGCTGACCACCGCTTTAGATCTTACGAAAATGGCTTGATAACTGGTTTGCAGCACAAGAGGTACAGTTTTTTTTTTTGTCTGGCATCCACATATTGCCGGAACGATGGCAGAAATATATCGCTAGCGATGGCCAATACTTTCAAAATAACAGTTCTTAGCATTGTCATCCAATCACTGTGTATTTTCTGTACATAAATTCCGGTTTCATATTTACCCACCTGGTAAGCTCGGAAACACGTGGATTGTGCCTTAGAGAACTGGCAACGTGTAGCGTGGACAGATGAGTCGGTTTCCAATTGGTACGCGCGGATGATAGGGTTCGAGACATGAGCCCTATTGACGAACATTCTGGCAAATTCCAACGCATGATTTGGCCTCCTAGATCGCCGGATATGAACTCTATCGAGCACATGTGGGATATAATTGAGCGCGCTATTCGTGCTCATGATCCTCCACCCCCAAAGACCACCGAATTGTGGACGGAAATTGAGACTGCATGGTTGCACATCCATCCAGCGTATTAGCAGCGACTTGTCGCGTCCCTGCCACGTCGAGTTGCTGCACTTTGCCGTGCTCGAAAGGGTCCCACAT
>JAGDQP010076621.1:0-10036 GCA_022664845.1 Lepisma saccharinum
TTCGTATATCTCAATTGGATTAGATAGTTGTCAAAAGTATCTCGTTTTTTACAAATTGGATCAACTAACGCCTGTGGCATAGGTTCGAAGTATAAGCATTATAACTTTCGTATATCTTAATTGGATTAGATAGGTGTCAAAAGTATCTCATTTGTTACAATTCTGAACCGACTGAGTTTCCTTCAAGTATACGGTATTTCTTATAAAGCTAATATATTTATATCGCAGCCGAATATGTATATATATATATATATATATATATATATATATTCGGTATTGTAAAAATAGTCAACTAAACTGTTAGTATCTTCTATTCTTTAAGATTTTCTAAGACATCAGAATTATAATATTCACATATGTTATTGATGTTCATTATACTAGTAGCTTTTGATAACCAAACACATTAAAATTGTTACCAATATTTTCTACTAAAACTTTGGAATAATGAACTATAATATAATAATAATTTATGTATATTCGTGTATCTTTTGTACCTGTTGACTCAGTGCTGTATTAGCCAGAAGGATGTTCACTGATTTTCAGTAAATATTATCATCAGTATTGTTATTAAGGCGCAGTGAGTAGCAGGAGTTGCCAATAGAACACAGAGTCAGTAATTAAAACACGTATTAAATATAATTGATAATGTAAATTGCTTTTTATACGTTGAAAGTGTATATAAATTATCATAGAAACTTTTAAATCATAATGTGAGATACAATCCGTAAATATCTTAATAAAACAAAACAGAAATTTTCAATACCGTTGTTAGTCGACAGTTATATATTAATTCGGCAATGCTAGCCCTATTTTTCTCTTTTCTAATATTTGTTTGCCTCGTTAATAGTGCTTCCCACTGCTTATTGTTGACAATATATCATGGCGATAAGATAATTACTTGCACGTTCAAGGAAGTAATCAACCTCCTTCTAAATCAGTGTAGGTAAAATTTATTATCACTAGTATTTCAAGAAAACTGATATATTATGTGTTTTCAATTAGTTATTAGACTTCACAAAATTTACATATTCTCGTATGTAATTTACCATTACTGTATAATTTTTACTACGTATGATACTAACTAGTTTCATATTACGCGACTTAGAATGTTTTTCAATTGTTTCTTAAACAAAAACGTAATTAGAACTACAAATACATATTTGAAAAATGTAATACCTGACACAGTGGGACTAACTACACAAATTCCAGGGAAGGCGAGGACCAGGGAAACATATAGGAGCATTATTAATGTGATATGTAATAAGTATATGTTGTATATGAAAACTACACTACAAAACCAGCAATGTTACAAACTGCCTGTAGAATTATTGAACTCAGTGCTGCGAGTTAACGTTGGACTGTCAATATGAAAAGAAATCATGCCTTGTGATTGAAGTGATATCTGGTGAATTTAATAACTCTAATTCGTTGTTACCAATTTGGTCGTTTATTTCCTTTTGGGTGCTTTTTACAAGCAGCTACTCATACATGTGTTTTCTCTGACAGATGTAGTGTATAAACGTCCACTAAATATCACGTTTTTATATTCGGATTCCCTGTCTGTTTGCTGTAAGCTTGTTATATTAGTTTAGTATCTAGTCTGTATCGTATCTCGAGGGATACCCTTTATGTGTATTGTGTATACACATTAAGTCAACTGTTAAATTACTATTAAGAATAGTAAATCTTTATAGCTGGGTGTATATTATACATATATGTGTGAATATGTATATTTACCTTTCTTCTATTTGGTTTCAGTGACTCCCTTTTTGGAATTTCCTCATGAACTCATCAATTTCAGGAATTATTGTTAACTCTAGATACGAATTCGTTTTGATTTCACTGATTTGGTGTAGTCGTTTATTTTAATTTAGTATTTAATCACTTAAATAAAATTTTAACAGTTACCGAGAAAAGGATAATATACTATGCAATGAAAGATACTCAACTTGCTTCTTATGGTTTCATACCACTCAATATGATAAAGCACTAATTTAAAGGTTGTAAAAAGGCAATTAATGTATTGTAAAGTTTACCACACTAATAGTCAAAGTGCAGACCAATTATAGATAGGAAAATACTGCTAATAGATTACGATGTACAATATAGGAAAGATATATATGTTTTCAAGCTATATACTAAAGACATTCCAATATTCATTTTATGAAAAACTCAGATTTTCGCAACCATGATACAAGAACGAAAAATATTTAACAACAAATAAAACTGAATGTATTGAAAACATATAATTGATGTATTATGATTGAATATATATATATATATATATATATATATATATATATATATATATATATATATTCAGCTCTCCTCTCCCAACCCGTCTGGTCAGCGTGGGAGTAGTAGACCAACTCCTCCCTTCGGGGAGAGGCCTCATCCACTAGTGGATTGAATATGGCTGTGATTTATATATATATATTTGGTGTAGTAAAAAGTAATCCATTATTTTGCCAATAGATGGCTTCAGTGATCTGTATCTCGCTTTGTATAAGTCCGATCGGGTTCAACGAGATGGCGTTCAAACGATGAGATTGCTTACTACAAACACTGTTCAGATAGTTGTGATGAGTTGACCCAGTGTTGTGTGAGCGCGCGTCAAAATGGACACTAGCAAAGAGAAAATACGCTATATTTTACAGTTTTTCTTCGATAAAGGGGAAAACGCAAGCCATTCGGCTGCAAATGTGAATAGTGTTTATGGCCCTGATACTGTAACAGCCAATCACGCGCAATTTGGTTTTGTCGATTCCGTTCCGGAAATTTTGACGTCAAAGATGTACCACGCACTGCAAGGCCAAGTGTCGAAAATGTCGATAAAATCATGGACGTCACGCGAAAACGGTCTTGGTCGAAGCGTGGTGCGCCGGCGAAAACGGTGCCCAAGCCAGGATTCACGGCAAGGAAGGTTTTGCTGTGTGTTTGGCAGGGAATTATCTACTATGAGCTGCTCCCGAGCCAAATCCTTAACTCGGAACTATACTGTCAACAATTGGACCGTCTGAACTCAGCAATCGCCCAGAAGCGGCCAGCTTTGGCCAATAGGAGAGGCATTGTGTTCCACTAGGACAACGCCAGGCCACACACATCGATAGTGACTCGCCAGAAGCTCCGGGAGCTTGGTTGGGAGGTTCTTATGCATCCACCTTATAGTCCGGACCTGGCACCGAGTGATTACCATCTGTTCCTGTCCATGGCGAACATGTTTGCTGGTGAAAAATTCGCGTCAAGAGAGGCTTGTGAAAATCGACTGTCTCAATTTTTTGCCAATAGGGACAAGGGCTTCTATGAGAGAGGCATCATGATATTACCTTCCCAATGGCAACACGTTATCGAACAAAACGGCGCATATGTGACCTAAATCGTATCATTCTAACTATCGTAAGTCAAGCCTTCAATGTCATGCAAAAATAATGGATTACGTTTTACTACAACAGATATATAAAATATAATTAATAAAGGATTTTTTTTTAAAAAAAAACACGCTTTTTTAAGATGGATTAGAAAGTAAAAATTAATGTGTGTGTGTGTGTGTGTGTGACCGCCCTGTTTGTCTAGTTGTTACCATTGCTGACTGCACATCGTTGGGTCCCAGGTTATATCACTGGCTCTGTCAAGGGGTTATCTCCAGAGGTCTGAAACGGTGACCGTGATTCTATTGGGGAGCTGCTGTAAATAAAATAAAGTGGCGACCACCGTTTAGAGTTTCGGCTCTACCTCCCAACACGTTTAGTCCGCGTGGGAGCAGTAGACAAACTCCTCCCTCCGAGAGAGACCTCATTCAGTAGTGGATTGAATATGGCTGTTTTGTGTCATAAATTTAAGCAAAATTGATGTCATTTTGAACCAGAATTGTAAACATAAAAAATAAATATCTGTATTATCCCTGGTGTAAGTATATGCTCCTCGAGGCCCATCAATGTACACGCATTAAATAAAGTAAATAAATAAATAATTTTGGTTTATGTGTTTATTTGTCTGATTGTCTATCTGCTCTTAAATGTTTCTATTTAAGTATAAACTCGCGCTTATATCACAGCACTGTTGCTTCATCTCTGGCATACCAGTTGTTACTCTTTGACTGTCTTACACATGAAAAATGGACTATGAACTCACTTCATTGAACAATTTACCTTGATTCCGAAATGATTACCTTTCCTTGCTCCATCTCCAATATTTCCAAGTGGGACAAATATGAGCAGGGTTTTTTGCTTGTGACTGTGAAAACACCGCATAAAGAATCATATATATTTATATTACGGACATTATATGCTCAATTTGTTATGTTTTGTTTTCGTACAAACATATTGTAGGGACAAAACTTCGTTTCGTTTCGAAACATCACTATATTCACATGTCTTCTTCCGAGACATTACTACATGCACATTTTATACATATGACAACAAGGTAATAAGTTGTGAGGACGTGGAGACTCTGCGGCGTGAAATTTCTGGATTTTTTTCAGGCAATCTTTGTTTGGCAGTATATGCTGGTGTGCGATAATAATATAAGTACTTTCATTTGATCTATATACTATTGAGGTGACATTTGGTGCAATTGAGGGCATAAATATGAATCGATTTGTATAGTTTGTACATTATATATCGGATGTAAACAAACAAAGGCATATTATTAATAGCTCAAACGTCTTTGAGTTTGAACTGATTCTGCAAATCGAATGATTTCGATAAATCGAGCTGATGATTCCGTCTAACATGCACAAGTACGAAACCCTAATTAAAATGAATGATTATTGGCGTTAAAATTGTCGATAAACCGAACGCATATGCATTATGCTTCTCACAATCGTGTAAAGGGGAAATAAAACAAAATATTCAAATAGATGAAATTTGCAACATCCTTCAATATTAATTGTTAGCGTGTAGTGCGAAAAATTGCAGTTTAAATTTCACTTTAGCTCTCGTGTAAATATTGTGCCAGTTCGAAGATGCAATGAAGTGGAGCACTATACAACGAATGAGTTCGTGTATTGAATGCAGCGTTTAAAATGTACACAAAATTGGCGCGCCATGGCCTCCAATTATTAGATTTGGCAACCTGAATTCACACCTGGTTACCAAAATTGGTCACCAGTTCTGAACCGGAAAGAAAGGAAAACCGCACGTTCTGGTTTGGAAGAGATACAAGGAGAACAGGAAAACTATAGATCGGAGGACAGATTTGCTTTTCTTTTCATTTGCATGCTAATTCATACTACTTCTTGCCTAATATTAATATGATGGTTCATTATTATAAAATATCCATGTATGTTAGGTTTAACGTCAATACAACATAATACATTATATAAGGCCACCTGTAATTACAAATGGCTACTACAAAATTCTTCGGGTGGCCTCATTGGCCACCAGGTTTTAGGGAACCTTTTAAACACTGATTGAATACCACAAATATGTTTGACGACCGGACATCTAATAAATTCAATGTTCGAACTGCTATAATCTGTACCATGCAGAACTGAAATAAACTGATTTTCAATTTATGATGTCGATTAATCAATCGTGGTGATGTAAGAACTGTACTAATGTCTGACGATCTAGTACGCGTGATAACAACATTACAGTCGCAATATTTGCCATGGACAGCGAAAGTATATAACCTAATGCAGAATTTAAAATCTGAAAGAGAAAGCTTGCCCTGCTCCGTAAGGAAACAGATTAATCCTTTGAACTTGCTCACCAGAAATTGAATGGAAATATTGACTATTAAGAAACAGTCTTAAAATATTAACATCTGTATAGCGAAAATAGGAGCATTGACCAAAGAAAACGTCTCTTTGGAGAAACACTGAACAAAACCCCGATCTAGGTACACTCAGTCAATTATAATCTGACCGCACCCCTTAGCAACTCTTAAAAAGTTTAAGTACAGAAATTCAGCTATCTGGCAACCACGCAACGACATGAGTGACCACTGCGCGGGTTTTAATACAATGAGTGTATTAGTTCAGTTTCAGAGCACTAATCTTTCTGAAGAAAGTAATGTTTAGTCGTGATGTAGAGAAAACTATGTGAATAAAAGTAACTAAAACTATTATTTTGTTATTATTGGCCATAAAATAAATTATAATACAGGGATGTTTCTACGTCCTTAATCATTAGTGATGTAGCTTCGCTTATTCGCACTTAGGACGTTAAATACTGTTTTTGAAACTTATAACAAATTATAGAACATGGTTTTCATATGTATAGAATCTAACAAAATAGCACTCAATAGAAGATTAGCTCATAGATGCAAGAAACTCTCGAACTGAAACGAAAAATCAGTTTTATCTAACTTTTACTTTGTTTTCATTTCAGTAAGGCTTAAGCTTGAAGCCTGTCTACCTGAAATTTTCGTGGCCGTGAGCACTGCGTCGCGTTTTTTTCTTCTTTTCGTCCATAAAGCTGGCGACGCGAGATCGAATCCCGATGCTCCGTCATATATGTTCGTATTTCATGGACGTATTAATTTGATTCCTATCAAATGCAAAGAAATCTTATAACGATTACCATTCCTTTAGTAAGGGTTAACCATTTCAAGGTTTAGTCTAATAATTATATCAGTAGTTCAAATAGTGATACAAAAATGTTTAGAAAGGAGCAGATTAATCGAGGTCATATTCGCTGACGTCAAACTTGAGGTCAGTGACTCTCTACTACTTTACTGTAATTTAATCAATTTAATGAATTCTTAAAATGCAGAAGGCTAACCAAATGAATACGGTCTGCCAATTTTAAACACCAAATTAGAAACGACTGAATAAATCAAGATCACTGAATCAAAGTTTGAAGTCAGTTTCTCTGCATTTGTTTTTGTTTAGGCGCTAGCCTCCATTACAGATTGAGGAATCAAAATTAAGAGGTTCAACATTTTAAGGTAGCTAACAGACAGAACATACCAGGTGGACAGGAGAAATTAACGGAGCTTTCTTGTTCTCGCTCGATCTAAATTCACATTCTTCTCACCGAAGAAATATCACTGGATTCTTGAGTTTTTGTAAATTATACTATTTTAGAATTGCATTTCTTTAAGTAAACTTTTATCAGGCCGCATTGAATGGACAAAGAAGCAATTTTTGAGTAGCAGAATAATGGTTCCAAAATACGAGCTATGCTATACAGATGGGGAAACGTGTTATTCCTCCTGTATCCTATGGGGAAATGGAGTTTTATAAATGAGGTCGTTGTATATTATTTCCTCCAAATGCATCTAATCAAATGAATAAAATATTTTACGATTTTGAAAGAAAATTACGACGTACTTTTTCTTAGAAATAAAGGATGTTTTGATAGAGCATGTAACAACTTCCTTATGAAACTTTCCATTACGTTAATCCTTATTTCTAAACAGAAAGTAGCTCGCAAGGTCTTCAATTAAGCCCTTCATAATTCCACGAAATATTATTGAAGGGGCTACCCTAGTAGCACAGGCCATCGGTCCGACGTACATTTAAGGTTGGCATTGGTCGGCATCGCCATTTATCGTTCGGTCCTTTTCGGAACAATGTAGCATGTAGGCCCGACATTCGAAATCGTCGGGGAAAAAAACATCCTTTTTGGGACGATTAATGGATTTCGACTCGATAGTCAAAGTAGTCCAGAAAATTACTGCCAATAATTATCGGCTTGTTTCGTCTGCTATTGTCCGCATATGGTCGGGAAATCGCCGGAAATTGGTTCATCGGGAAGTCGTCGAAAAAGTGGACATAACGACCTTTTCCCGATCGTCTGGGCCAACTTTGACTGACCATTTATGGACGTCGTCGGGTCGATCATTTTGTGCTACTTGGGTATTGAGTATTTTTCTCGAAGGAACCACATGCAACTACGATATTCCTAGAAATGTGTGAAAATCCATGTTAAATTGGACGTCCTTGTAGCCAAGTCCCTCTCGAAAACAAGTTAAACCTTGAAGTTGTGGCCCAGTTCCTTTCCCTCTTAATCTAGTTTTTCTCAAAGCCCCTCTTTTTCGTGAATTGCAATCAAATTTGCATAACTCAGTCAAATTTTAAGAATTTCTTATATTTTTTGCGGCACATTGTTAGGAATTATATTGCCAATATAATACAGTTATTTTTTAAAGCCAATTATCATCTTCTTAAGTCAGACATTCATCGCTTATATTAAATGTAAATCTGAAAGTAAAGAATGCGGTCATTTATGTTAGAAACCACTGTGTGTTGAAATATAATTTTGAAGTAGTTGATTTATTAAAGTTGTATACGATATTTCGTGGCGCAAAGTACAGTGAATTGGGTACTTTTGATCATCTGGAAAATGCAACTGACTACTTCTATCGCATTGTAGAATTGCTATTCAAAGAAAATGTTTGTCAAGTGAAATCGCATATAAAAAAGAAATACCTATGTTTTTGTACTAATGAAATAACAAGGTCTATAAAACGTAAGGAAAAGAATGTAGAATTTTTAGTGCAGTAAGTAAATGTTTCCTGAGATTCGAAAGAAATTAGAGTATAAACAGAAATACTTAAAATAATTATATTAAAGAAATTGAAAAAATACGAAATCTAAAACCAAAAAACAGCATTACGAAATATAATAACAAATATTTGATAATTTTATTGTATTCTTATGGATACACATCATTGAAATGTGATGATTGCGTAAAGGATAAATATCGTTGAAACACGCGTTGAAATGTCAAGCATCGACATTATTTTATTATATTTTGGATGTAATGAAGGAAGCGATTTGCAGATATTGATATTACATTACATATATGGTTTGGTAGTGACAAAACTAACTTTATTTAATATTTTTTATATTTCTAAAATCTTTGTAAAAACAAATAATAAGCATGTAAACAAATGAAACTTCAAGATACCAGGACAGTGTTGTTTTAACATGAAATATTATGTAATATTATTTTGGAAGTAGCTGATTTAAAGATAATGTGAATAGAGTCTCAGTAATAAAGGAATGTATCATGTTCGCGGGAAGAAACATTGTGTGACAAAAATTATGGAAAGAAATAACATGGAAGGCTTTGATAATTCAATGTACAAGCCGATGTAAATGATGTTTGTAGGGTATAGTCTGCTGAGCTTAGTTTTCTGGGGCTTAAATAAATCTTTTTTTTTTTCGTGATTAGATAATAGTTATTTTTGTTAATATATGCGTCGACTAGGAGCCAAGCTGCAGAACTGATCAGCTCTTTTAGTTTGCTGTCAGAAGAAGTCCTGACTAAGAATTCTATGAACAGATATTGTAGTCTCTACTCCAATACGGCAGGTGTAGATTTGGAGCACTCTATTTTCTATCGGGATTTCAAAATGAATCCACCAAGAATCCAAGAAGAAAGAATTAGCGCACAAGAAAAGTAATCCGGAGATTATTATTGATGAGGAATTGAATTGAATTATAGAAGCGGGCGAGGTTCAGCCTAAGGCTCACCTGCCACCTAACTCTTGTCATCAAATGATGGTTGCAATAATAATAAAGAAAACAGAATAATGTGCATTAGGCACTAAGAACAGTACAGCAATAATAGATTACATGAAATATACGTTAGTAATATACCCAAAATACAATACAATAAAAGAAAAAAAGAATAGTGCAAATTAATAGTAGTAATAAAATAATAATAATTCTTATATACTAAATCCACTCACACACACAGACACCAACACATTCAATGTTTTTATTTGTCAACAGTTACATATTTCCGAGGACGAAAACAAAGAATAAAGATATATAAGAGTGTATCTTTTGATTAACAGTCCCAAATATTATTGAACGATTTGGGAATCATTGATAAGGTTGAGAGCTCGTCTAGCATCGCTGTGTTGTTTAATATCAAATGGGAACCAGCGAAGGGGCTCTTGGAACGGATAATTCTGATAGAGTGACGCCAGAGGATGAAATATTGGAAGAAAAAAGAGTAGGAAATGTTCTGATGAGAAAGCCAAAATTAACAGAGGTAAGAAAATAGAAAGGGAAAGCAGAATATAAGAAAGATTTCGGGAAACGTATGAAGTCAAAAGATAGAGAGAAAAGGAAGAA
>JAGDQP010076623.1:0-10036 GCA_022664845.1 Lepisma saccharinum
GGTTCGCCATTGGATTCTATCCTGGGCAGTATCAAGCCAGTTTTCATCACGAACACCTACTTCTCGAAGATCTCTTCTAATATTGTCCTCCCAACGACGTCTCGGTCTTCCCAATGGCCTCTTTCCATCGGGCCTTCCAACCAGGATAGAATATAATCTTCGTTTTTCCCCCATCCGAGCTACATGCCCTGCCCACCTTAGTCGTCTCGATTTCATTATTTTTACAACATCTGGTGAACCGTACAGTCCGTGGAGTTCTTTCCTGTTAACTGAAAAGGTCACTCAACCTCCACAATATACTGAACAAGTTGTAAGGAGCAAAATAAAGAGGGGGGGGGGGATGAATCCTTTCTTCAGGAAACACACGCTTATACACACAATGACAAATCAATGGGCTTCAAGCCAACGTCACCAGAACACACGTTCTCACTTCCGCTCTCTTCTGCACAAGTTGAAAGTAAAATAGAGAAGGGGAAAGGGGAGAAACAGATGCCATTGCAATCCAATACACCCTACTTTGCCTCCACGTAAGTTTTCGTTGACACCTAAAGGAAGGTTGTACCTTCTCAATGTGAACTATAGGAAACTCAAAAATGTTTTATCTGGAGATTTAACTTACTATAAATGGAAATCAAATCCAACTCTCTTTTAAGAAATAATTTAGTTTCACTCACGAAAAACATAAGATATTACTCTCGGTTGTTTAATTCACAACTGTAACTGATTTATCGTATTTACTGAGAATGCCCCATGCAACGGCATTCCCCATTTAACTTCTTCTGAGAAATAACGTGACTGAGTAATTTATTCTCAAACAAAATTAGCTAATATTACTTCAAAACAATAGTTTACTTCTACTATTATTAAATTAATATTAATAAATTATACTAAGCCTGCATTCAAGCTCTTTGAAGTCGGATTTAATCACAATTATTTCGCAGCAGCAACCAAAGTCGACAATCCAATATAACGAATCCAAGTCGTAGCTGCAGACAAGCGACCTTCCCATTTAGCGAGACAAACCCAAACAGTTACTAGAAATCGCTTACATCGTGCAACCAAACCTAGAGAGCGATTCGCGCAGGGTTGCCAAATACGAGATTAAATTACCAGAGAAATTGCTCAATATAAAATTATAATTTAGAAATTAAATCAAAGAATTGTAGGCATGCAGTTTTCGTACACTACAAACTACGATCCCCAATCAAAGTGATTTATCACCGAAAGTACAAATTTACAATATACTATCTCTTATTCAGGCAGAGATAAAGACCCAGAACCATTTCATATCTTCAAACTTACTGTGACCATGAGTTCTCTTGGATTAGGCCCTAAATGTCTTATGGACGAAAAGTTCAATGGGCGAATTGTCTTTTGTACTAAATGTCAAATATATGAAATATCTTGTGGAAGAAAATTGCAATGGAGGAATTAGGTTTTAGGCTATATGTCTAATGGACAAAATATCTCGTCAACAGAACTAAGTTGTTCAAATTGCCTTTTGATCTAAATGCCGAAATGACAAAATATCTTGCGAACGTAAATCCGTTTGGGCGAAATTTTGCCGAGGGATCAAAAATTAAAGTTAGAGCGAATATCATTTCAGAATTTTCTATCCTGCAAAATAATAGGAATCTCTTTTCTATAATATCGCATTATAGTAATATGATATCTCTAATATTATTATAATGAGATCGAAGATAATTATTAAGCAGTATATTATATATCCTCACCGCTAGATTATTATCTTGAATTTACAAAATTGTATTAAAACAAATCACAGGTCATTAGTCAGAATCTTTAATATGTTTACTAATGAGGATGTTTTCTATTACATAGGTCAGTTTTTAAACGAAACAGGCTACGATATGTGGAATAACGACGAACCAAACAACAGTGGAAATATTGAACACTGTGTCACAATTGGAAGGTTTGGATTATTTAATGATATTAACTGTCGAAACAAACTTCCTTTCATCTGCAAATACAACGTAAATAATTCAACAGAAAGAGGTAGGTTACAATATATACTACATTCATGTAGCTTCTAGATTTGTAGAAATGGTTGAGATTGTTGAAAGTTTTAGAACTCCTCCATTCATAAATATTCTGGCCGTGTGTTAAACTGGATAGTTTCAAGATACATAAAATAATGAAAAATACAAATTTAAGAATTCTGTGATGGTTTGAATCAGCAAACTCTGCCATGCTTAAAAATTGTAAGAAAGCTCTAACACAAAGAAATAATTTGTATATATGCAAACCCAGATCAAGCTGCTCAGCAATATAAATATATAATGCTAGTTTGAATACGAAATTAACAATATTGGTAATAAGTGAGTCGTTTGTCCGTTTATCCTTAGTGAGAAAAATATATTATTCTATTATCTAAAAGAGGTGGTTACTACGAATTGACAAATCATAAAAAAAATATTAAAGTTACAAGAACATACATTTACAGTTAGAACCTCACTAGAACGAAAATTCATTTCATGTCCTACTTGAAAGAGCAAAGGTAGAAGTTCAATCAAACGTAACCATTGTAATCGTTGAGAGCAAAGTAAGATCGTTTAAAATTTACAAGGGTTTTGGCACCTTTCTGATACAAAAACAAAGTAGCATTTCCAACAGGAGCTTTCGATGAAAGGTATGGATCAGTGTTACTAGATAACAGTTATTATCTTTTTATTTCGTAGACTGAGCCAAAGTTACCTAAATGTGCTTGAATTAAATTTAATCTCAAATTATTTAGATGTGTAGAATATCGGCAACTACTGAATTGACGATCTGAGACATGGATGTATATCTTGTCAGCAGCAGGCATTTTCATATCGAGATCGTAGATTTTCGTGCAAGTAATGATTCCTGCTGTTGCTATTATTACGTACATACAATTTACCTTATTTTGTTTGTATTAGAATATACTTTATAATGGCACCATGTCCATTGACTTATGAGATATGTGGGTAAAAAACGGCTTTCCGGAAAATACCTTGAGAATGTAGTGGTCCTCGTGGTAGCTCTATTACCGCGTTGATTGTATAGACAAATACCACAACATATATTGCTGAACGCATTGTATTTCTCAAATGCCATCACAATTTAATTCATACGT
Organism: Lepisma saccharinum; assembly: GCA_022664845.1. Taxonomy (NCBI): domain Eukaryota; kingdom Metazoa; phylum Arthropoda; class Insecta; order Zygentoma; family Lepismatidae; genus Lepisma; species Lepisma saccharinum. The sequence goes on from JAGDQP010076623.1 coordinate 3,116, forward strand.
CAATACACAGAAAAACTGTGAACACCCTATAATGAAATGGTCTCGAACAAGAAGTTTATATTAATAATGCAATTAGCAATCACTACTACACTAATTATAACAAATGACTAATACTCTTATCTTATTCTATCAGAGTTACCAATGACATCACTCGTATAGGGCTACAGCGCATGCAGTTGGAGAAAGCAGGATATATCCGGGGAAATGTTATTTAGAAAATCCCTTTCTAGTGAAATTTGGGCTCCTGGAAGCCCTAGAGGTACACTTGGCGACTACGTGAATTTCGAAAGATATGCTAATTCGCAACAAATTTGCCAAGTTTGGATATAATCAACTAATTACATAAATAAGGAAACTTATTTTAAGAACACCGAACGTTTCAAACGGTTTCACAGGAAGCAAAGAGACTTTAATAATACATGTAGAAACAACTACTATCACCATTGTCATACACTTAGAATTAATACCTCATCGTAAATATAATAAGTTTCCCAGTGACACCATCAGCATGGGTATATGAGGTCTGTGTGCGGACGTACTGTATATTGAATATATAACAAATAGGTGGTGATACAATCCATATATTGAGTATCGATAGGCTATTCCTACTACCAGTTTATATTTTGGGACGAACTCTAGGCTCTTCTACTTCCTTTGGTGTTGAATTATTTTAAGAACGTTAATTAGTTATATTAGTCTCTCTTTATATCGGTTCCTCCTGATATCGAAATCCCATAAAATTTAAAGTTCCTTGACTTGAAATGCCGTGCTTGTCAGACGGTGAATTTATTTGCTCAAGCAGTAAAGGCAAAAATATTAATTTGCTGTGTGTGGATTTAAACAGAATACATAATTTCAAGACTTTTTTGTGCGGTTTATTTAAATTTGTGCAGTAGTCTTCCAAATTCTGGAACAAAGATCGCATTCTAATTTTGTACCATTCCTCATCGAATGCCTGGGCAGCATATAAGTTCGGTAAATATAGACAAAATGTCTATGAAAGATAGAACAAATAGTAACAAACTTAAAATGTGCAGTTCGGATATGTGTCAAAAGCAACATACTAAAAGGTAAAAAAAAATCGTATATTTATGCCCTAAATTTTGAACACAATAAGGACAATTGCAACATTTTTTTTAAACCAAGTGCCACCTAAAGTGACAACTGTGGGGGATTCTGCGAGGATTAACACCCGGAAGAAATCCAGTTGTCAGTATTACCTCCTTATTTTAGAATTTATTTTGGATCTAAAGGTTATTCACCGTTAAATTTATGCGCAATAATTTTCCAAAGAAATATTATTTGCCACCATGTAAAGCAACTATTGGACTCATCAACCACGCAACGAATCCTTAACTCCGTTTTATGCCTTACTTAAAATGCGCTTCATGTAAGTTACAGAAGTTCTTCAATTTCGTTAAAGACAATCGCGCCAAAATTTCCACACATATTCTGAAATGCCATAGAAATCGACAGTCATACAATGATAAAATGGACCATTTTGATAACATGACGGCATAGCTTATGTACAAACTTTTACTTACTTCATGATCCCATGGTTTTAATAGTTCATCCTGTTTTCAAGTCCGATTATTCTCATTTCTATTATTTTATTAAGACGGCTATTCTGCGTGAATTAAAAATTACTTATGCTTTGATCTATTTCAGTTGACTATCTTATTTTTCGTTTTAATTTTTGTGTTTTAACAAACTTTTACTGGTACTTCGAAAGTAATGTATACTCCTGTACATACTTGAAAAATATACCTACTGTTTAAAGATCTTATTTTTATTGTATTATTTTTAGCATGATTTAATATGATTTCCATGGTGTGCAAAAATAGTGTGTGCTACTAATTTTATGTGACTGAAATTTTATGCTAAATCTTTGAGCGACATTGAAGCCTTTGTTGAACAGCCAAACACATCGAATTGGTGCATAACATCTGTCTGTGTTAATACCATTCCGTTCAAACCATAACCACAAATCTAAGAATTCATTAAATAAGGAACACTATAATTCTATGACTTACGAAACTCTAACTTTCATCACCGCAGTAACAAACGTTTCAGTAGTACTTTCACCTTTTGCACTCCGCCATAGGAAAAACAACATGGTGTTCAACAAAGCGTGATACCCTCACTAGCAAGACGAATTAGCATAACGAATTGAATGAAATTAGTTTGTGAATCAAGTGTGGCCGTAGCGAGCCAAATGAATGATAGAGTTAAAATTATTTTTGAACTAATATATTTTATTGTAATATTTCTGTTATTGAGAAGAGAAGATATATTAAATGAAATAATGTAAGAATGCAAATTCAATTGCTAACGACATGCTAAGATCTCAATGCCATTCGAATATTGATTTTTCCAGAGTCGGCTTTTCCCGATGACTGTTGTTATATTATCTTAAGAATTTTGATTTGAGTCGAACCTGCGTGCCTCTTCGAAGTGCACTTTCAATGAAATCGACAAGATACGTTTGTAATATTTACCTAGAGTTTTGGACTCCAACCTGGAATCGAACTGACACCAGTCAAGATGAACTCAGGACTTTTGGCATTTTGTTAGCCTTCCTGTATGCGAGATTAATGTCTACAAAGAAACAAACCCAGGTAAATTTGCACTGGAACTTTAAATCTTTCTTATCCCTCAGACAGGTCCACAAGTTGCAATAATAATTAATTCTGACCAGATTAGGCAAGGAAAACTCACTGTCTTTGGCCTAACCCCATCCCATGTTGTGGCTTTACTGCACCGATGATCCAAGTCGTTGTTAGGAAACTATCTTACCTGTTTCATGTCATGGGAAACTTGGTGTTACTGTGGCTATGAATCCTTTGAAAGAATGTCTAATCCCATCGCATGTTGTGGGGAACTAATGTTACTGTGGAGATGAACTAAACCAAAGTAATGCCTATGTCCGTTGCATGTCATGAAGGTGTTGCTGCGGCGATGAACCTCTTGAAAGAATGTAAACGTTTAAGGAGATTGATTGCAAACCAAAATAAATGAGACTCCACAAAGTGACAGCAACCTTCCTTATTGAAGAATAAGGCGCACAGTGAATTAAATTATTATTGTCACCACAAGCTTTAGGTTTTGGGAACTGAAAGAATTTTTTGCGATGCGAAAAGTACATTATTTTGCTCAAACTTTACACAGTGTAGCAACGTTTGTCACTATACCACGGAGGAAATAATACTTGGGGTGCCGAATCGAATCCAACAGAGTTGAATTAGATTGGTTAACACTTGTGATTACGGAACTCTGTTGCATCGATGAACTTCTGATAATTGATTTTACTTTAGTTATTTTATTGATTTTATTAGACTACACGTTTTAATGCGACACAAGATTCGCCTCTGTGAAGCGTTCAGAAGGGAGAATCGGTTGATTGGTTTAGGACGGTGGCTACGTAATTTTGGTGAGAACAGCTGTAGGTATGAAATTCATGATGCATGTTGAGGAGTAAAGGGGGATATTTAAAAGAACGCTATAACATTAACAGGTGGGACTTTTAAAAAATGCAATTTGCTTTTAAAATTCACTGAAGAAAGAGAAGGGAGAGGAGAAGAAAAGGGGGAAGAAGAGAAACAAATGTCTGAAAAAGCACGGTTTTGGGTGACTGTAATTACTTGCTTTGAAGGGAACACTTACTGGTAATTCAACAGAACTTAAACCTCACGCTGACCCACAAAATTAAAAAAAAACTGAGTAATACCATCGAATGTGTAAGCGTAAGTTCTTTTTCAAGTTATTGTGATCTTCTTCCATGTTGTAGATTATGATAAATAATTTGTTAAGTAGTACAAATCTTTGTGCTTTTATTACCCTTAACCCAAGAACAAGAAAACAAGGTGCGAATCTCTTGATTTGGTAGTAATAAAAGTCAATTTAAAATCCAATACTTGGAAGGCAATCTAAATCCTGTTATATTGAAGGAGGCATAAGGGTATTTAAACATATTCTTTATTTTTGTCTTGGAGATTCTCTGAACTCCACCACAAATGTAGATATTGACATTTTCATGAAGCTCTCAGGTTAGGTTTTATGGAACATATAATGTAATTGAGGAAAACACTATTAGTGACTTCATTCCGTGAAGAGACAATATAAAAATAAAATAAAACCACCGGCGTTACAAGCCAATAGGTCCTGAGCTTGCCCCAAGGCCATTTGTTTGCTCTTGGTGAAACTGCGTTCTTTTGAGTGGCGGCTGTGTGGTCAGAGCTGGGCGCCTTCTAGACACGCACAGGCGTATTAATGGCTTTCTAGACTGAGTAGCCGTTATCTTTTCATTTATGTGACTCCCCAGTTTTCCTCATGACGCTGGGTGGATGCCAAAGAGTGTGACTTTAGCAGGGAATTAAACCCGGGCAACGCAGATATGAGTCCAACGCTCTGGAGTCAATAGCAGGCTAATTTTACAGCTTTTTATTGACTTGCTTTCTCTAATGTTAGGATCTGCTGTCATTTTTTTACGGTTGTCTTTATTTGAAGCTAGGGAGGATTTCGAACAAAACAGCTTCTCATATATCAAGTGTTGACCAATAATTATCAGCAGCGTACCCAACTAAGATTAATTCAATTAATTAATTTACTACTTAGATATTATATAACGTGTGATGACTATAACCAGAAGAAGCAATCCGTAACGGACTCTGGTGTTGTCTTTCGAGATTTAATCTACTTTCAAAATGTTTTGTACCTCTAATTACTCCTAGATAATATTATAGTACAAGAAATAACATTCAAACTTTTAATGTGGGTTTGTAATAAGTTAAAGACTGAAACTATAGTTTGAACTTAGGAAATATTGACACAAATTGAAAGTTAGCATGATAAAAGAAAATATTGTATACTATTTGAAATAGAATGGAACTCTCTTCCTTGCGTCACTTGAGAGATCATTGTAAGCATACAGATAGACCCGAACTACTTTTGCTAATTGGCTATGATAAATAAGGATAATATCACAAATTATAGACTAAAAGTCAACATACAATAAACTTAACTATACATTTTTTTAAATTACAAATGCGCCATATCGGGTTGCATAACAATTAGGCACTAATAAACTAGCATTTTCTTTGGAAAACGCATCACAATATTGTATAACATAAAGAAAACCAGCAATATTAGGCAATGACGTCATTTTTGCATTGTATGGTGCATTCCAATAATCTAGTTGCTTCACAAAACTGAGTTAATACATATAACAGTTGCAGTACAATATTTTTTCCTTGAAGGAAGCAACTTTACTTACTTTATCCTCAATAGAGTAAAATTAGATACGTATACTAAATATACGTCTTCATAATTACATCGTCTTTATTTTTGGGGAGATACAAATCTGTAATTTTGTTACTGACATATATAAAATATGTTTTTAACGATTGTACTTGGCATATAAGGGAATATATCTATAAAAATCTTTCACGAAAAACACATAAGATCATTTATTTTTAAGACTCGGGATATGCTATTAATACCAAAGAATGCAGAAACATACTTGACATTAATTTGAACAAATATTTTCATCAGGAATAAGAGAGAAGAACTTCACATGTTTGGTTGCTAGCTGGAAGAATCGATAAGCAATAGAAGATACTTAACATAATAGGAAGGATTTTAGTTTCTACATATACACGAAATTTATATCAGTTAATTTCGAAAATATGTCAAAGAAATGCGAAAGTTGTACTCAGTCACTAGACTTTATGTAACAAGCTTGCATATTATTATTGGTAGATTAAAGAGGAGTATATCCGCATGGGTTTTAAAGTTTGAACTTTTTAAAGTGGCTGACAACTTATTGAATATAAGAACAGTGTATGCTAAGATTTTAGATACAAGTAACTTGGATGAAAAAGACATTGGAGTTGGTAATGTGATCTTATAATTTGAAACAATGTACCAGACAGAAAATTTACAGGTAGAATACAATGTTCAGTATTGATAGTGGAAGGAATAGAATCGAAATGTTAGTTTTTGGTGAAAATGAATAAGGTGTTGTACCAAATCACAAATTTACAAGTGGAATACAATGATAACAGAACTTATGCGCCCAGCGCTATCCGGGGGCTGTGCCCCTCCCCGTCACCACTGATGCAGGCAAGCTCCTTTCGGATGCACCGCTCAGTCGGTGTGCATCCAGCCCTGGTTTCCTAGCTATCTGTAGCCTAACCTAACATATTATCTAAACTGGCGAAAGAGGTGAAACAATTATGTTTTATTTGGTACTGTTTCTGGTCGAGTAGTGCCATATATCATTTAGACTCCCTAAATATCATTTTTGTTCTAATTCCGTATCGAGGGGCTAGTCTAATATAATCTCTTCGTAACCTAACCTAACCTATAAAATTGGCAGAAAAACTAATGAACAATAATGTTTAACAATCTTATAAGTTTATATTGCCCCTTCACCCCCCGATACGGAATTTAATTTATAAATTTGTGTCAGTTGGTCAGCCATCGACCCTTAATGTAAGAAGGTAAAATCAAGATACATTGAATTATCAATTTGGTTCTAATTCCGTATCGAGGGGCCAGTCTAATGTAATATCTTCGTAACCTAACCTAACCAATAAAATTGGCAGAAAAACTAACGAACGATAATGTTTCACCATCTTATAATTTTATATTGCCCCTCCCCCCCCCCCCGATACGGAATTTAATTTATAAATTTGTGTCGGTTGGTCAGCCATCGACCCTTTCTGTAACAAGGAACAATCAAGATACATTGAATTATCAATTTCGTTTTAATTCCGTTTCGAGGGGCCAGTCTAATGTAATCTCCTCGTAACCTAACCTAAGCTAACCCAACCAATACAATCTGCAGAAAAAGTAATGAACAATAATGTTTCACAATCTTATAAATTTATATTGCCCGTCCACCCCCCGATACGGAATTAT
>JAGDQP010076624.1:0-10036 GCA_022664845.1 Lepisma saccharinum
CCCCCAAATCGTCGATTTTGCCATAAACTCTTGTTCCTGTATAACATGCTTCTGGCAGTGCTAACGTTTTCTGACGTGAAGAACTTGGCTCATGCACTGCCGTGCATGTTGATAACACCAATAACATACATTTGTATCATATACAATATTTACATATACATTTAAATTTAAAAAAAAAACGTGTATAAGACATAAGAACTTGAGACAGTGAGAGCAACAAATGAAAGACGCCATGTCACTTTCGCAAAAATTACAAAATGACGTCAGAACATCCTTACCAAAATTAATTGCATTCACATTTTCAAATTTACCACATTAAGCCCACATAGGACGCCACATTCCAATTTAAAGAATCAATATCTTCTAAACAAATAAACGTAGGTGTGAAATGTCTTCATATTTAAATTTCTGAGAACAAGCTAGCCTAAAATGATATGTCACACGACCCCCTTCCTATTTATAATTCTCGAGTTGAAGTCCAAGATGGCAGCTTTCAAGATGGCGACCGTGATTCTCATACTTTTATCAGATTCATCCCTTCACCAATTGTCATTACCCAAAGGTTGGATCATGTTCCCTCAGCGGTTATATCACGACAAGTGTCTTCATAAGTATTCCTTACCATATACAAATAGGTACAAATCGATATTTTTAAAAAATCCTGTTCAAAATTTTCAAAAAGATTGGGTCTATGGATGTCATTTTCGTACATTACAGATTAAAATCTAGTTAGAAAAAAAATATTTCATGTAAATATCGGCTAATCAGTTAGGGGGGTTTCCTCTTAAGGAGAACGGGTAAATAAAAAAGCGAGCAATTGTGTGTATATGCAAAGGTAAGTTTCGTAAGGAGCGGGGGCTCAAGGATGCTTACCTCGTAATACTTACCTGAAATTTTCCCTAACTGTTGAATATAAGTTGAAAAGTTAAATATAATAGGTAATCATTGAGATTCCCCAGGAACCCCGTTGTCAGTGTTGCCAGCTCATGCCAAAAATATATCATGAAGCAAATGTTATCAAGGGACCGGAGCCTTTGCTATTGTTCGTAGAATCGCAGCTCTAACTTGTTTGTTCATATCCATATATCTGGTATATTATTAGCAAATGAAGCGTACTGGAAAATAGGGGGAGAGAAATGCGGAGGGTGTAGAATGATTCGTAGTTAGTAATATTTAAACAATAATCTGTCATGTTAATTTGCACCCACGATAGCTCAAACAACTGCTTACAACGGATGTCTCGTTTACCACAACTCCTCCAGCCAAGCAAATTAATAGGACAGGGAAGAAATACTGACCTGCTCGTATATGACATCTTTGAAACCCTAGCGTATGTTTAACTGCATAGATCTACATAACTTTCAGTGGCTATAAAGAAACTTCTTATAAATCCGGTTCTAAAAAGTTCCGAAACTTCGGACTTCGCATGTGTTCATCTGTCCACCAGGTGTTACAATCACTGAAAAGTTTCAATGCGATTCCTGTCGACAACTCCGCGACCCTTCTTTGTTAGTTTTATTCACACTGCGAGGCAAACAAACTAATTGGAACATTCGCACTCTTTTGTCACAATTGCTCTCTGTTCATCAGCATCCTTTTATTACAATAGGTGGCAAGAAAATCAGTTTCATTTCTTTTCTTTTTTAAATACATTGTTTCGGAGATCGTGATGTTGCAAAACGTTAGCCAATCTCAAGAAAAGCTGAACCGACTATTCTCCAGCTTCAAATCAGTCCGCACGTGTTTCTTCGTTGCATCACTGCGGTTTCTACGATAAACTACTGATTGCTTAGCATGGAACGAATGGATGTTAAACGAACACATAACTATCACAATGTTTAATTCTTGCAACCTTATCATCTTTACGTTGATAAAAATTATAATTTTATAACCGACAAACTGAAATTTAATTGAAGATACTTTTCCAAAATCAACTAGCAGAACCACTACAAGTACATTCGAAATATTCATTAACATAGTCTACATATATCGAGGCACCACACCTGCTGAAAATTAACAAAACAGACAGATGGTTAATGGGAAAACATTCAGCTGTGCATTAAGAATGAATTTATTTTCTTGATAATCCACTAAGATAAATTAGCCTTCCACCATTGAGAGTTTCAGACGGTATATACATGCTCTTAGAAAGTGATCTCTATCAAAATTACGGTGTTTGCCTCAATTTGTTGGTATAATCTTAAAGAAGAAGGGACATTCTTAAATAATGAAAGTTAAAGCATAACCCGACAAATTTTTAATGAACTTCATTGAAATGGTCATAGTAATACCATTTGAATTCAACGAAAATAATATAAGCAATAGCGATTTGTTAACTATTTTTTTTACTGGTGCATAGCACAGAACAATAAACAAGAATTCTTTCTTTACTTTTTTGTAAATGTTCTTACAGGAGTCACAATTTTGCAAAATTTTGGAGTTTTAACACTTGTCATCTTTATCATCCTGTTGATTCATGGGTCATTCTGCTAACTCCAACAGAACTATGCACCTCTACATCGATTGCTAGAGGCTAAGCAGTGTTTTGAGGTATGTTTCACTCAATTTGCAACCTTGGATTACCCATCGATGTTAACTCAATGGAACATCTCTGACTGTGTGAGCATGTGGTTGGTTCACAGGACCTCTTACCATCCAATCTTCGGGACTTTTTGATTGTCGTTCACGTGCATGTATGACTTTGCAATATCTTAAGAACAATTCCTACACTTTGCAGTGGGGGTAATCAAGGCTAGGAAAAGTCCCATCCTAAACTCTCGTATTGCAGAGATGTACTAATTCGTATGGTATTTTTGTGTATTTGCCAACACAACACCAGAGCCATGCAATTTTTCAGGGCTCAACGTATATATTCACCCACGCCTGTGTGATGTTGGTCAAGTTTCGAGGGGGGATTGTAAAAACAAATCCTTTATTTCACTTACAACTATTATGATCTTGCAAAAATCCTCAAGTTTCAATAATAAAATTGATGTACCCATATCACTGATATTTACGTCGTTTATTAACATTTTGTGCTTTCTGAACAGCATTTTGCTCTAAATTTAATCAAAATTAGATATGCAAATGAGGAGTTCTGATTATTTAAACAAATCGGAGCCCACGTGGCATTTTGCACAGCACTCTTATTTTGGAAAATTTCAGGATGGTCTAACTCTCATACACATTGGCCATTTTGGGCTTTTTATGAGGACCACGAGCGGAAACACTATGGTGAATTTGAAGAAAATCGGAGACTGTAGGTATAAAAATGTATGATTTGAAATGGAATTGCCAGATATCATTTTACACACACCACTGGAATGAATATTTTCTATTCACAATTAAGAACAGATTGTTCCGACAAATAACAATTCCTTTCTATTACGTAAATTTGTTTCATGCTGAATTACTTAACTAACCACATGGACTTAATGATATCCACATATTTCTTAGTTTTCGTGCTTATAGGTGGTGTTCATACGTGATGAGGAAATCATACTTTTAAAAAGAAGAACATTAACCTCTTTATTGTCTATTACACTTTGGCCAAGTTTCTCTTGTAATTTGTGCCAATTTGTAGAACCTAACAACCTGTGTGGGTTTTCCAGGGTTTACATCAGTCACACCAGGCAAATACCGGGATAGCACCTACAAACCAAGGCCGTGGCCTGCTACCTTTTAACATCCTCTCACTCACCCTATCCCAACCTGAGCCTGAGATGTCTAAAGGGAGTAAATACAATTCAAATTCAAATTCTGGCAGCCTGTATTCACATTTCAATTTCAAGTGTTTTTTTTTTAACCGTGAAATAAATGGAAACCGTAAAATTAATGTTTTCAGTGTTTCGAGGAGTCTTGTTTTCTTGTGTGGCTCTTCACAATTAATTAAACGCAAGAACTACGAAAATCAAACAATTAGTCACGAAGTCAAAGCATTTATTTTCACTTAGAGCGTGCTTCTGAAATGTGTACTTGTGCCAAAATCGCAAAAATATTAAAAAGATATAACTCTTGTAATAATAATTGTAAAATTAAAATGTGATTTTTTGTTTATTACTCCATAGTAGAACTGGTGCCTTAAAAGACAATTAATAAAATCGCTGATTTGAGGGAATGCTATCTTAGCGAATGCACATGGAATTATCCCATAGGAACAGCTTCAAGGATTTATTTTGCAATCGAAAATTCTATTGCACAAAAAAATAACTTAAAATATATCAAGCATAGTGTAGTGACGAAAGTCACTACGTAAGGATTTGATCTGGGAAACTTGAAGTAGTCAAATCTCAGCTCTGTCCAATCATGCAGACTTGGGGGCTTGAAAGAATTTTCCTTAATCTTGTCAACTGAATGTTGGGATGTTTTCTACAACAAATGTTCCAGTATAGTATTTTTCTTGTTCCTACCTTCCCGGATCTTGAACTTTTCCAAGAACGTTATACGTTCCACATGAGAGATATTTCACCAACAAATGTCCAAAGCGACAGCGACAAAAACTACTTGTCAGAGAAATAGTATTCAGTGGCAAATTAAATATGCAAATCAATGAAACAATCGCGGATTGGAATTGGAAAGAAAACGATTATGATATTAATTATATAACCTAATTATATGTTATTCGCAGAGATTTAATCCAGAATAACTTGATTATATGTCGAAGATATAGCAAATAAATTTAATTAAAATAAAGATTATATAAATGAAATGTTAAATAAAAAACTTTTCGACAAATAACAAAGAAAATATGCTTTATGAAAAGTTGGTACATTTTGTTCCGATGATGTTCAACGATAAATACTGTTTCTAGAAAGAGTCAGAAGAAAATGCTTAGAATAGATGACAAACAAGAACTGAAGGGTAATGCATATTATCGTACATGTTACAAAAAATAAAGAAACATGTAATAACCGTAGACAATATTCAAAGAACTTGAAAATAATGGTATAACGAAACAAAAACATAACATAAAATGTATAGTAGCCAAACAACTAATACTATCACAAAAAGGCAAGTAGAAATGCCAGAGAACAAAGACCATGTGAAATGTTTATATTTACAAAAAAAGAAGAAAAAATCACAGGAACAAATAAAGCTGGAGTGGGAGTTGTAAAACAAGATGCTAAAATCGTTACTTCTTCTACAGAAAAAGTAAAACTGTTTCCGTTTTACAAAGTCTTAGAAATCAATGGAGACGAAAAGGTGTTCTATATTTTTTATTCTTGTTTTCAACGTACAATAAAACAGATGATGGTAACAAATCCAATTTGAAATACTAAATAAACTCTATATATAATACACAAGAACAACTTACACTGGACAGAAGTGTGTGTACCTGTTAAGCAACTTTTAAATTACATCCGATATTCCTTCCAGGAAGAACGAAACGTGATGACGATCAAAACTTTTACCTGAGGAGAATCAGCTAGATCGCGGGAACTAGCCATTCGTGAATGAAGGTTACTGATATTGGTCCAAAAGAAAGCAAGAACATTTCTTACTGACTCATTTAATTTCGCTGGGACACATTAATATGGATATATTTTAGTAATTACTTCACGTTATTTGTCGTATTATTAAATGTAGTAGTTACGATCGATGACTTAAGATATACACTGAGGAGGCGGCGCGGACTCGTGTCCAGCTCACACCCTTATCCAGACTGAAGCTTTCCAGGGTTTTCTTTAGATCCACCAGGCGGATACTAATATAGTATCTTCAACAGAGTCATGGCAGCTACTTCTCCATTCCTTTTCCCAGTGCAAAGTTTAAGACGCGATGCCCTGTACTCTTCAGGCGCACTAAAGGCCAAAAAGGAAAGTTTCAATTATTAATTAGCAAACTAGGGTTTTTAATTTCCTATTACACTTTGGCTAAAAAACAATTAACTTGAACGCACACTCAAATCTTTTTATTGCGAGCAATTATGCTAAATTCCCTTTTTTACACTAAATCTTCTCGACATCCAGGTTACTACTTAATGCATTGCAAATAAAGTAACTATGTATTTTCATCGCCCCACGCATCTTGGAATATTTGCTTACAGTTAGCACATATAACTACATATATCTTTTAATACTTCCCAACTTCTACATATTGCTCTCTACGGCTACAAAAGATTGTACCGTCAGTTTTGTTCCCTCATTCACAACAAGAACTGGCTTAGAATAAAAACATTTCACACTTGTAATGGAGATATCATGGTGTAGAGTCATAATTAGCATAACGGTATGGTTTCATGTTGACTGTAATAGTTTGTTTGCACGTAGATGATGATGATGATTTAATACCATAATGTTGTCATCTGTGCACAGCAAGATCATATGATGACAATGCCAAAAGAAAATATGCGTGATGTTCCAATGCTGAATCATTTCTTTTCTAGTCTTGCTCCTGTCGCGATTTTCCTTTTTCGCATTGATGCTGTTCACTTTCGTGATTTTTAAGTCTTATTACCATTTTCAACAAACAATGGCTGAAAATTTAACTTTTCAATGTATCCTCCACTGTCAAACAAATAAAAAATTATATTCACCCATAAGAAGGAGGGGAGGGGGAATTAAAACATTTGTTCAGTTTGTTGAAAAGCTTGACCAATAGACAGTTGCTGGAGCAAGAAGGAACAAACTAGATCAGTTAAAAAAATATAGAAATTAACCTGCGCCAAACGAATAAAAGTTGTATATTATGCCTAAGGAGAAAAACAAAATATTTAACCACTATCGCTCAAATCAAGGTGAGAAATCAACCGCATCAGAGCTCACTCACTATCTGGAGGAATATAAAGCAAGAAGAAAAACTGAGCATAACGTTGAAGGAAAACTTTTTTTAAGATTTGTGACATTTGAACAAGCAAGAAAAGAGTAGTGTATTTTCATTTCATTGTAAAAATTAAATCAGTACAAAAAACCCTTCGAGGTAAAGGAAAGAGTGGCGTAAGAATACTACTCACAAAAGAAGTGATATCCATTTTGCGAGTGACTTTGTTTGTGTCACCATGGCGAAGTGTTTCCTTTGTAATAAAATTAAGAGACTTAGTATCCTCCCTTCCGCCATAGTGACACACACAAAGTCACTCGCAAAATGGATATCACTTCTTTTGTGAGTAGTATTCTTGCGCCACTCTTCCCATTACCCGAAGGGTTTTTTGTACTGATACCACTTATTTTGTAAGGCCGCCTATTAAAAAAAGTGCATAGTCTTCATACAAAAAGCCGATTTTGGACCATGTTAGGCTCCATATCTCAAAAACTGTAACTCCTATGAAAAAAATAAGTATCAATTTGCCTCTACAAGGCCCGCAATTGACCCCCCCCCCCCCCCAACCCCCCTAATACCAACCATTTTGGGCTAAAGCAAAAAGACAGACAGAATGACAAACACACTTTTCTACAACTTTTGAAAATTCTGTGATTCGGCTAAAAAAAAAAGTCATACAATTTGAACCCTTTCACCGATTTTGAAGTGTGATACACCGTTTGAAAGGCATTGAAGCGTAGAATATGATCTCGAAGTTTCGGCCGCCTATATGGTCTGGGGTCAGTGCTATTATCAGAAATTTGAAATTCTGAATTTTTCGTCTAACCACCCTAGGGGGTAACAGGGAGGTCCTACCGACTCAATTTTTTTTGTGTGTCTTATTATATCAAAGAGCTATTAAATACAAGTTCAAGCATCAAAATCGGGCTTTTAGTTCGCTAGATCCGAAATTAACAGAGTCCTTTGTCAGCGTCACTCGAAGAACTACCGTTCTTCATGATAAATAAATAAAAATGATCTGTTTTTCCTAATGTACTAAGCAACTGGAGCATCTACCCACTTTTCATGTCAAATCAGTGTACATATTTCGGCACCTTAGGATTACATTGTCGTATCTCCATACACTCTAAAAACTGTACCTCTGAATTGGGAGTACAAAATTGGAATTTTGTACTCCCAATTTTGAGAGGCAGTGGCGAACCCAAGGTTGGGGTTAGAGGGACGGTTCTTTGCCTCCCAGTTCTTGTGAGGGAACAGATTAATAGAAACAAAAACTAAGGTAAAATATGAGTTTCTGGGTCCGTCACTGCCTCTGAAAAATAGGTAGTATAATGTACTCCCAATTTTTTAGAGTCAGTGACGGACCAAGAGATTAGGAGTTGGAGTAGCAGAAGGGTAGGAGTTGGCGAACATTAGCCTACGGCGAAACAGTACTAGGCTACGGTGACAGCGTGAGTGCAATGAAACAAAATTTAAGTACATTTCAAATTTGACAAGCTTTTTTCGCATAACTGTTCGTTCGTACAAGATTGAATTAAATTAGTTGTAGCAACCAAGCCACTTACGTTGTTCCAAGTTTCTTTCATGCTGGGATATTACGTTCAACACAATATCAAGTTTGCCACGCTAAAAGCAAGTGACTGACATTCTTGTTTTAAGTTGCCATGCTATGTGGGTTATCATTTAAAGTTTATGATGATCATGATTGGAAATTATCTCGGAGGCAGGTTTATGTTCCCAAAAATCTTGGGCAAGGTGAACCGATAATGATCTGTCATTGTCTTTCATCGTCTGTAAAAACATACTTAATATATATTTTATTTAATTTATTAACCTCATTCATACAGTATCTTCAGCAGTTCACTAGTTTCATTATTTGATTTCAATTATGCATATTTAAATTCATTAATTATGCATTTTTAACATTGCAGAAACTAATGTTATTTTTTCTTAAAGTACTTTTTATAATATATTGAATATGATTTCATTAGAGTCTATTAAGCAATATTGTAGCCATCCACAGCTTGGGTGGTAATTTTAGCATTTAAGGGATGTGGTGTCACGTAATACCTTTAAAATATATTGAAATAATTATTTAATTATTATATTTCCTCTTATTTGGCTCAATGTTACCTCCTTATGATTGAAATTCAATCTCATAGAACCACAAAGGTATGATGAACAAATGAAGCATTCGTGTTTGAATCTCATTCGTCAGTGAATCCCAATAAGTTTTGACAAAATAATTCTGGATTATTGCATTATTGTTAAAGTCGTTTCCTTGTAGTAACCTAGTTGCATATCTCATTCATGAACTATGAGAATTACATGTGCATTGGCTGCATTTGTATGTTAATGTATAGAGAAACAACGATAACGCGTTACAACAAATTACGGTATTGTATACGCAGAAGCCTACAGGAATAACTAGACCAGAGTTACTGGTCACCATTCTTAAACAATAGCTAAGGGAAGGAAATAGTCGCTATCCATAAAACCTGAACTCTTATAATCAATAAAAACCCAATTATTTCATCTTTTTCAACGCTTAGCTCAAGTAAAAAAGAAAATCAAAGATTATTAGAGTCAACAAAAGAGAAAGAGAGCCTAAGCCAATTTCTTCTGTTTCGAAGAGTATATTGCCTTACCAAGCATTTTTTTTTCTTTCAACAGAGCACTGATTACAATAATAAAAGTTTAGTTAAAGTTATTTCAACAAAGCGCTTAATAAATCGATAAAACATTTCCTTCTGTATATCATGAATTAGGCTAAAATGTTTAATACTGGAAGCACTCAACAAAGACTCTTGCGTTCAGGTCTCTTGTTGAAAGGAGCTATAGATTGTTGGCTGAGATGGCCTTTTTTAAGCAGACTCCTAAATGTCAATAGTGTCATTTCTGAATATCGACCGCATGTGAAGCAGAGTCGCACTTGTAACACAGAATCCCTTCTCCTTCTTCTCTTCAGCATACAGTATAAGAACTGAATTACAAAGAGGAAATGTAACATTCTATTCCTTTGAAGATAAAGTTGGATTTACATCCAGAAAATGAAAGTGAATAAGAATTATCATGAAAAGTTTACAATACATTTTCGTAACAAAATGTACACTTCTTGTCTTCTTGTCTATTCTACCTGACGGTGGCTGACGAACAAGGAAAGTGAGTGATACAATCTTTTTGTGATTATTAGGCGCAAAATAATTCCTTAAACACTATTAATCCACTCATCCACATTTAATATGTAAGAGCACAGAATTAGTTAATTTCGTTTACC
>JAGDQP010076625.1:0-10036 GCA_022664845.1 Lepisma saccharinum
CTCTTATTAATCTAAAAGAACTTAAATTATTTTTATAATAAAACTGGCAATGGGCAAAACTCGTACCCCTACGGGAGACATAGATACACGGGGTACGAGTTTTGCCCATTACCAGTTTTATTATAAAAATAATTTAAGTTCTTTTAGATTAATAAGAGTCTCCCGTACCAGAGTAAATTTACAAGTTGAAAAGTTATAGCTTTTCCGGCTTCTTGGGTGTAGGCCTCGTAGAAGAGAGGATTTGGTATAGCACCAGCCCTCAGCAACTGAGTGCTGGAAGAAAGGTACCAGTCCGTCAGCAACTGAGTACCGGGTTTTGTGCCAGTCCGCAGCAACTGAGCACGGGTTCAATTAGGTAGCCCACATGTCCAACAGCAACCGAGTGAGCAGGATATGAAACCCTCCAGTCCGACAGCAACTCAGAGAGCCGGTTTAGGAACAGCACACCAGTCCGACAGCAACTGAGTGTACAGGTTGGAGGAGCGCACCAGTCCCAAGCAACTGAGTACAAGGAAAGAGGATAGAAGTGATCACCCGAGGAAGTGATCATTTACATCGGTGTATCGGTGTTTTATAGATCCAAATTTGCTGATGTCGCTGACTCCTCCTTCGTAGCTCCATCGGTGGCTTCTTGATGAAACTCAAGTTGTAGTCTGCGCTGTTAAATTTCTTTTCATTGTTTGTGTTGTAACACTCGTATCACACACGTAGTACACACTACTATCTTGTTTATATTTTGATTATGAGCGGCACGCGTCACTTAGAACGTTACAATATATGAAATACACAGCCATATTCAATCCACCACTGGATGAGGCCTCCCCCGGAGGGAGTAGGTTGTCTACTGCTCCCACGCTGACCAGACGTGTTGGGAGAGCCGAAGCTCTCAACTGTGACCGCTAGCTCTTTATTCAGGTAGCTCCCCAATTGGCCTCACGACGCTGGGTGGACGCCGCACAGGCAACACACTCTGGAGCACTGCAACGGTCACCCGTCCAAGCACTGACCAGACCCAGAGCTGCTTGACTTTGCTCATCTTAGGGGAACCGGTAGACCAGCTCGGCTAGGGCGTTGCCCTTTATATATATATCACATTCAGCTATTTTCTGTGCACTGCTGGAGGATGAAGGCCACCCTCTTTTCTTTCCCAATATCTCTGATGCTATCCTCATCCATGCAACTCCTGGAAAGCGCTTGATTTCATCTATACATCTTGCATTTGAAAGTTGTCTTGGTCGTTTCTTTTCTCTAGGAATCGAGTGTAGTGCATTTGTAGTCCATCTTCCATCTGTTCGTCTAGTTATGTGACCGGCCCATCTCTACTCCATCTCCTTCGCAGTCTTGATAACATCCTCTACCCTTGTTTGCGCGCGAATCCATTCATTTGTCTTCCTGTCTCTCCTAGTTATTCTTAGCACGCAGTTCTCCATTGCTCTTTGTGTGACTCTCAATCTTTGAGTTGTTTGCGCATTCAATGTCAGAATTTCACAGCCTTAAATCATCACAGGTAAGAAACTTTACACTATTTTCAAGGGCAAACTACAGATGTGTCAAGCGTTGTCTTCTAAACGAACCCCACGTCATTTTACATCCTCTATTTATTTCATCAGTCAACTTGGCATTCGAAATTTTGAGCTGGACTAGGTAAACATATTCATCAACTATGCCTATTGTCTCTCCGTTAATCTTTATTTCCTTCTTTGCAGCACGTTGATTGTAAATTACTTTTGTTTCACTTAAATTTTTAAGTCTCATTTTCGAGCTCTCATTACCCAGTTCTTCCAATCTGGTTTGTAGTTCTTGTGCACTGGAAGCAAACTGGACTATATCAGCGAATCATAGGTGATAACGGTATTCGCCGTGATCTTTAATCCAACTTCATCTCAGTTTAAATTTTGGAATTCTCTCACCAATAGAGCTGAAAACAATTTTGGACGAATTATCTCCTAAACTTAACCCTATTTAAAATTTTTCACTTTCTTGATGTAGTCTAATGACAGATGTGGCTCTGGAATAAATGTTTCGCAGTAATTTGATGTGCACTCTCGATTCCTTGATCTTCAAGTGATTTGGGTACTGTTTCCAAAGAAACCGAATCGAAAGCTTTTTCAATATCTATGAATCCCAGACATAGTGGAAGTTCGTATTCATTAGTCCTTTCATAACTTCATTCAGTGTTTGTATGTGGTCCATTGTGTTAAATCCACGACGAAATCCGGCTTGTTCCCTTCCCTGGTTAAAATCAAAGTCTCGTTCAATACGATTCAAAATAAATTTCGTGAACATTTTATATACAACTGATAGTAAACTAATTGGTCTGTAGTTCTCGACGCGTTCTTTGTCCCATTTCTTGTACTATCATGGCCAATATAATGTTTACATGACTTTATTATACACAGTTTTCTCTAAGCCTAGAAGATAGGCCACCCAACTGACGTAGAGTGGGCGGTGTGTGATCCTGAGAGTGTGTGAGTGAGCAAGCAAGGATTGGAATTTCGTTTTCTTTAACAGAAAACGTTATCACATGTCCTAGGTTCTGGAAAGCTATTCATGATTTCTTGCTGTAGGTAGCAAATAATAATAATAAAAAAAACTCAAGCAAGTCGCATTTAAAACACCAAAACAGAAAACCCAACACCAGTTTTATTTTGGGTGGGCCACTAGCTGAAGTGTACTAAAAAGTGTAACTCAAATTGTCCAATAGAAAATATACTTACCGAACATGGAGAAACAAAAATGAACTTTAAAACTGATGGTTGCTATGTAATTTTCTTTCTTAATGAATTTCATAGAACACTAACGTTATGCATGAAAGACAAGAGAAAAGGTCTGTTTCATGCACGATATTTATGCTTAATAATTTCTGATATGTTGTTATTTACGTTATTTTGTATGTGGGTGCCTGTGATATCGTAAGGTTTCTTCCGCCTTGGTACTGGGTTCTAAGGATGTAGCCAATCAAGAAATAGTCAAAGGATTTCAGAAACTATGTTTTAGTTTCATTAAGAAAGAAAGTTACATTTCCTAGCGCTCTTAAGCTTACCGGACTGGCTGGTTGATGTCTTGTTGGCAGCTGACCCTAGTCAGCCTGTTCCTAAATATAAAGTATGTTGCTGCAGTACTTTGGAATCGTTCCAGTGTCTCTGTTCGTAGGTGTCACTTGAATGCTCTCCGTTCCACGGTACTCTCGTATTTTGTCAGAGCAGTTTTCCCCTTTGGGAGCATGATTCCAGATTAGTTGATGGTCCATGCAGTTTGAGCTTCTTGTTTTTCCAACCACGCCGCCCTGAAGGGTTTCTTGCGCTATTGACACATTTACAATTACACGATTGTTTACAAATGTTAACAAGTATTACATGTGCTTGTTATATAGTTTTATGCGTGTCTTTGCTTCTTTCACTTTAATATTGTCCATACAGGTTTCTTGCTTCAGAGCGGTGAAGTGTAATCATCACGCGATGCACACAAATTCCACTAAATGTAGTTACGCGGTTTATTTACATGCCTATATTAATAAACAGTTTTGGTACCAGGTTCAGGCCTGGGATTCCTTGAAAGAAGTATCAGGTGAAGAAATAGTGAAAGTTAAGACACACATGTTCAGTTTGAGATCGTTCTATTTTACTACTTTTGGCCCTTTTAAATCTACTAAGCCTTTTAAATAAAAAGGTTAGAATAATTAATATAAAGCACACTAAGCATATGGCCAGGGTCATCAAAGCGATTTTTAACATCCTTCTCTGAAAATAATAGAGAAAAAAAAACTTAGTGACTTATTTTCTAGAGCTTTGACATATGATGTTATTTTCCAGAGTTCTTTTAGACATAATACAAAATGTATAGCCTAATTCTATAGCTATTATAAGAAATAGTACTACCATATATATAAATATTAACACATTCGTATAAAATAAATCAAACTCTAGGGGTTGTATATGATTGTTTTAGATTTTAATCTAATTCAGCTGTTCTGTTAATTTATCTAATTGTCGAATAGTAGAATTCTCTACTAGAGATGGTAGAATTTCTGTATTGTTTAAATTTAAGTGGTGTGTAACTGTTTGTATCTGAAGATTTGACGGTAGGATCATGTCTTTAAAAAATAATGTTCAAATTCGTTATAATGGAAAAATGTTGAACCATTTGTAGTATTCTCATATGGTTTTCTGTGGGAAATTTCAGTTTCTGATTTATAAGTTCTATGAAAAGGAACTAAAGAAGAACTTAAAATACCAGCGTCTGTGTATTTATACATATAATTTGCATTAGTATCGAAAGTTTGAAGTTGGCAAGAAGTGAACGTATTATTGTGTACTATTTCAGTTATGCAGCTTGCCTTTTGCGAGTTGCGGAAGCTATGTGGCTTGCATACATATAGGAAATTTTCTAAAGAACAAAATTGTTCTTAAATTTAAAGAAATTCGTTACCTGACGTAAAAACAAAACGAGGAAGAGAGAAAGATGTTTGTATTTTTTGGCATGAGAATCCCAAATTTACAACTTCGTGATGTGTGGCCATTGAATTTGTTTTCATCAGTGGGATTTGCATAAGATGATCAACGTTTTTAGTTAGAAAATTAGAAGAAACAAAAAAATGTATTTGAAACTGTGTACAATAAACCTAAGTCGTATTTATATATAGTGTCCCTTAGTAGTTCGTGTTCGGAAACATGTTTTAAAGCTTGATCTTCTGCCAAAATTTGTGAAGACAGTTTGTTTGTTAAAACGTAGAACATGAACTATTTTATTTCACTCTGGGCAAGGTAATGGGCGTATAATGCCGGAAGTTTGTTTCTCTTGAGCCTATTCACAAAATGCTTGTAGTATATACGCGTCTGCATTCCAAGAAATGTTTTCTTTATCTGGAGGACCATATTTTTAAGAATTCTGATTTCTTGGGTGAAACTATATTTCATGTTATTTATTTCCGTGGTTAATAAGTTCTGGTCTGCTTAAGTTGTTCAGCTGAGGAGGCTAAGCGACGTTGTTGAAATAGATTTGTCAAAGAGAGGCCAAAAGACCCGATTCCCAATAAGAAAGAGAAGTTACTTTTAGTACGTGTACTATTTACACACGAAATAAATTTTGTAGCTGATACATCTTGAAGTGGCAAGGAATGGTGTCTTCGGTATGACGAAAGAAAGCTTTTTCAATGTTTTTGATCTCTTGTCTTATCTCGCTCCAAGCAATGCAATTTTCCTTAGATTGGTATGTTGTTTGAAGATCGAGGTTGGAACGAAAGATTATGTATACGTCGGTATGAGTATTTACTGCTGAGCCCTTGTTAGTCAGAGTATCTCCAATTTGAGGCAAATGATTTCATGAAACTCGTTCTATTGCCCTGGAAGAGGCTATTACTTGCATGGATACTGCTATTATAAATACGTATTCCATTTTGATTCTTTTACTCTAGAAAAGAAGAAAAGAAGGCAAGTCTTAGCTATGGATTTAATTTAGAAATAAACTATTGTAACAATATTTGCTAAAGTTAATGTATAACATCTTAATACTAAAAACACTTTTAAAAAATATGAGGAAAGTATCCTGCTAAAATATTTTCTCCACGATATTGGCTACTACTAATAGTGCTGGTGTAGCATGCTATACTATGAACTGCCATCCGCTTATATGCGTGATGTGAGATTACTCTCAAAGGTATCAATTTACCATTCGCCGTAATGCCTATTAATCAAGAAAGCTTTACTTGTATTGTGAGCTTAAAATGGTGAACAACAAAACGAAAGTACGCTTTTATATCGTGGATGAAGAGAGAGCCCGGTTTTGTGCACTTGTAATTGGGAACGAAGAAGTGTTACACGAAAAGTTTTCGAGAGAGTAAGGATGTGGTTGGAAGGTTCTTCGAAAGCCTTGAGGTTGAATTCGAGGATTTGCGTGCACGGATGCGCAGGTTCGGGCGTCGCCTCGACCGATACCTATATCATTTCGTAGACACTAAATTGCGTCTGCCGCGTTTTGATGCAAAAATCGAAGACGAGCGACTGAAGTGGTGGTTTCATTAAGGTAAGTGTACTTCGTAAATTTATTTACCTACTTTAGTATTTGAATATGCTTTTATTTTCTTTATTTTCTTTGGTACTCGTTTATGCTTGTAAGGAAACACACAGTTGGTCGTGTTGTGCATAAACGTGTTACATTGTGACAACTTGCAAGGAAAAGAGAGAATAAATAACATAATTTCTATGTCGGCATTACTTAACCTTAATCTGCTATTCTACGTTATGTCTTCTATCAAAGAAGAAAATTCATCATTCTTATTTCTTATATAGTACTTACATAACTAAAAACAATCGACACTGAGTAGCCTGCAATACAGTGGACTATATTATACATAGTAATATATACATGTAAAAAAGGAGACAACTACTCATAGCAAATACCTTAACTATAATTTTAAAAAATCCTTTTCGGTAGGCCTACAGGCTAAGGTAGATCCCGAAGTTCATTTTATTTAAAAAAAATTAAATCTCGCCTTCTATGAAGGCTATCGAGAAACTGTTTATTGGTTTTTTGATTATTCATCAAGAGCTGTTCAACGATACCCCACAAGACACACACACACACACATATGAAATATATACACTAGCTTTGTTTCGCGGGGAGCGCTGCCCAAAGACCTGTTCGCCCCCAAATTCAGTGCTTTTAAGAGGATGCGATACCTTTATCTTAACCACAATCTCCCTGCAGCACTACACCACCATGGTGTCCATCTGCACCCTCCCACGGGGGCCTGCGCCCCCAAAGGGGAGGTTTGCCCCATTTATTGTAACATACTCTTGGTCATACACCTTCAAAGAAAATTGTTTCTCTACCTTCAATGATTTGGAAATTGGGTTTTTGGGCGGCCATTTTGGATCCAAGTTGACGACTATTCCCAAATGTTGTAATATTTCCCTGAACTACTTGTCATAATGCACATTTATGCCAAATTTTGTATCTCTAGCTTAAACGATGTGGAAAATGGATTTTTAGGTCCGCCATTTTGGATCCAAGATGGCGTCTTTGGACACATCATGTAATATTTTAGTAACATACAAGTGATAATGCACCGTGTTCCCAAATTTGATATTTCTTGATTCAGCCGTTTAGGCTGTGTATTCTATACAACAATGGGTTCGGCGGCCATTTTCGATCCAAGATGGCGACTGATTTTGCTCATTAACGAATTTAACCGAGCTATTAAGCCTAGAAACAACATATAAAAATTTGGTTCAAGTATCTTCTAAATTATGGCCGCTAGCGTGTTAATATATATATATATATACTTACTTACTTTCATATCGTACCGATCTCAATAGATTTTCTTCGAAATCTACCTAAAAATCGGAGCTTATTTTCTTTTTTTAAATAATGTTCTTAACAAAACGTATTGTTGCGACTTAATAAGACGCATGTGCTCAACGTGTGTCTCTTTTGTAAAGAAAATCTTTAATATGAAAAAAGTATTTCTCTAAAAAGGAGGCATTCTTTAAAAATAAAAAATACCCCTGACCAGATCGATAATTGATTCAAAAGATGCAGGGGGTAATATGGAAAGCATGGCATTTCCTCCAATACTTAATCAAATTAGTATTCCTTTCAAGTCGGGAATAACTCGACTGTTCTTTCGAGTCACCACTCGAAGGGGCTACAAATGTTTGAAAAAAATATTCATTTTGTGGAGTAAACATATTCTTTTCGTCTCATCATTTTTTGTTGTTTTTTAATGGAGAAAGACCATGTTAGCGTTTTATTCGTCCGTTATTGTGTGTTCGAAGTCATATCTCTCTAAATGTACATCTTGATAATAAGGACGTAACCTCTGAATAGCAACATCTTCTATAATGCAATTTCCACGTTTATCTTTCATTTTAACCTGGTATACATTATTATCAAGCATCTTTACGATAATGCCGGTTCCCTGAAATGGAGAAGTGAATGTTTTCGCATTGCCTTTCTTGAAAGATTTATTGTAGACTAAGACTAGCTGATTAACTTTAGACTCATGCTGTCGTTGCATTCTACCATAAAATTTCTTCTGCCTGTCGTGGTTAAGTTAAAGGTTCTTGGCTACTAATTGTCATGAGTGTTGTATATCACGAAGGCGAGTAACATTATCTGGAGTTTCACAAACCATATCAAATTTGCTGTCTGCTATATCTCTGGGTTGAAAACCCAACGCTATATAATTGGCCGAGTATCCCATAGAAGGCATTATTGATTGATTAATGCAATATACAAATTCCTCGAGGTGTAAATCCCACGTGCGATGGCCATTTCCTTGTTCAGACATACATTACTTGTTTTAATCATCCTTTTAATCAAGCTTCGTGTAGATTCGAGAATCCCTATTGGGCTATGCTGGTACGCTCAACATCTGTATGGCGTTATTCCCATAAGGTTGCGTAACTATGTAGTCGGCACTGCGAAACGACATATGCCTGTCATTTTTTTAGTCACAGCTATCCCAAATCGATGTTTTATTTGTTTGTAAATAAAGTTACTGTTTCAACACTAATATCCGGTATAGCTTGAGGTAACTGCTACCTTCACATATAGCTGAAATAATGTATCTCTTGCTGTTATAAGATTCAGGGTAAATCCCGCTTGAGTCCAATTGATATGATGTAAACACAGGAGGTACTTCTAGTTGCAGGGGTTCACTTGAGGTAACTGATTAACAATTTTGTTCTTCTGACAGATGCTGCATTGACGGATACGTGCTGATAGATATTGTTTAAAAAAATTTAAGTAATACTTTCTTGATGCAGAAAGATAAGTTTTCCGATAACTAGCCTAAATGGTTGTCAATCCTGGTACAATGTATTGATTCAAACCAGGCAGCTTTTAAATTGTCTGGTACAGAGC
This sequence comes from Lepisma saccharinum, assembly GCA_022664845.1. Taxonomy (NCBI): domain Eukaryota; kingdom Metazoa; phylum Arthropoda; class Insecta; order Zygentoma; family Lepismatidae; genus Lepisma; species Lepisma saccharinum. The sequence continues at coordinate 8,866 of JAGDQP010076625.1, forward strand.
TGCTTCGTATTGCGTCTGTTATTATTTTTCTGGGGCGTTATGTCTAAAATACCATCAATAAGTTTAAAGTATTTGGAGTCCTTAAAATTTTTCCGTTGGTTTTCTGATTAGGATTTTCCAGAGTGTAACACACTAGTTGCTGTTCCATTTTTATTTTTCCCCTTTTATTTTCTTAGTACGTTCTGTTTCCTTTCGTGCTATCCTTAACTCGTTCTCTTTGTTTGGTTCTAGTCACATTTTGAGCGTGTTTCGTTTTATTTTTGTTTTGGATTTCAGTCGTTATCTGTTCAGGTTCTCGTTAGTCACGCAGCATTCACTTGGATCTAGTGCTTGTTTTTGATTGGATCTTAGTCAATTCTTGGCTCCGTGTTTCTTGCTGATTGGTGTGAATCAGCCTTCTTCTCCGTTTGATAGGAGAACTGATCTCCCCCCATGTTAGTTTTTCAGTTCCAAAGTTTTCGACCAGAAGGACGGATGTCTGGGCTTCCAGTCATTTTGCTTTTCCAGAGCCCTATCTACGAATGGTAAATAAATGCCAAATTTAGTATATGAAAAATATTTCGACTGATTTCGTCCATTCCGGTGAAATATATATTAATCGTTGTAAGAAGAACAATAACCGATATAAGTGTTAACAAGACATTTCATCAACAACGTTACTACAAAATTTTCACCTCAATGAAAGTTATTATTTTATATTTTGAGATATTTGTCAAGATGTATAATACGTTATAAATTTCAGTATGGGGCCACTATTGACCAAATTCTTACATTTCAAGTGTCGAATCGTTAGATTCCAATAATCAAATGCCAAATTTTAAATCTGCAGTTTCCGAATCTATTTAAAATTCCCGGTTAGCAATGTTAACAGCTACAGTATATCACAATTATTAGTCAAATTAGCGACATGTTTGTTCAACCATTTTTGCGTACTGTTTTCCGATAAATTTTGATTTAAATTGTAAAATTTGATACTTCGAAATGCTTAGTTAATCTTTGTTTCAACTCCAGCCACTATTCTCCGTTAAATAGTAACATTTTATAACATTATTTTTCCATATTCAAGATTTATTCAGAGCGTCAATTGTATAATGTAGTAATCATCTGTAATGATGTCACGTCTTTTATAAGGCCAACTTGTTTCTTTCGTTAAGGTATGTTTTGGACAATA
>JAGDQP010076628.1:0-10035 GCA_022664845.1 Lepisma saccharinum
TTGGAATGACTAGTTCGTGTCATCATTGGTGTCATTGCCAATACAAGGAAAATGACTTTATTCAGTTTATTTTTGAATTCTTCTCCATATCCATATGTCAAAAACTTTCAGAATACTTTTACCATTCTTTTGTCGAGTTCGGTTTTTGGTTGCATAATGCTCCATACCAAAATGTTCAATCTCCTGCGTTGTTTGTTTAGTAGCCCAAAGCAAATATATATATTTCTTTCTTTTTTTGGCGATTTTTTTTTCCCGTAACTTACTATCCTTGGTGTACATATACCATATCTGCCGGTCATATAGATACGTTTGGTTTTCACGAAAATGTTCGTAACAAAAGAAGTATCTCCAATAGGATGCACAGATCAGCTGAACATGACATGAAATGTATTAGCTCGTGTACAGTTAACTTGAATACATGCATAAAGAGCATTGTTTTTCAATTGTGTTTACTTTGGAACCTTCATTCGCTACTGTTTTTCTTTCCTGCCATAGCAAAATGTCAGCTCGCTCTTTCATTAGGCGATGACAGGTATTATTCCTCTCCGCTAGCAGAAGGTAAGCACACAGTGCAGAAGTTAACAAAGAAGCTGTTTTAAGTTTCTTCTGTCTTCCTTCTATTTAGCCTTTGCGGCTCTTTTGGCTTTCTGTACCTCTCTTTCTTTCCATTCCTTCAGGCACCACTTCAGAAGGCAGCCCAGTCTTCCGCTGTCAACAGACTACTTTCTTGTTCCGGCTTTATCTTGGCTGCGAGTCTCTACTAATTGCCTTGATTTATTAACCTTACCTTGATTATTTAAGATGGTTTTATTGCAATACATGTACGTATATATACGCGTGTACACGGGCATTGACGTGCTCTACCAGTAATGTTGTGGAACATAGAAATCTTGTGCAATACATACTCGCTGATATAGCAAACGAAAATTCCTTTTTCGTTATGCATTTAACAGCATCATCTCAAAGCTTTAGCCGGTCTTTTAGTTAAGTACTTTGCCTGTTAGAGAACCTAGGGGGAAAGTAGTGCTCCTGACCTTTATTCAAGTCAGTTCTGGCTTTGGGCTGCCTCAAGGGAAACTTCAGTAATAATGGTTACCGACTTCGGGATTCTAACCAAGGAGAACCCATTTCCGCTAAGTCACCTCATAGGTGATATTAAACGTAATGTCAGTGAACAAGAGAATGTATATTCACCATTGCACTGCATACAGTTTTTACGTTTATCAGCCAGGTATTACATTTATGATAGTACACCTACATCGAGCAAGAGAAATAGTAATTCTTAGCGAGCATAAGTTCCGTGTAAAGGTAGAGAAAAGCAAACAACCTAGATCTTCTTGATGGTACCCATCATGTAAACTGATAACGAGGTAAAATTCTGAAAGAAAACTCTGTTTTTGGCAACGTGGGAAGATATTACTATAGGTAAGAGGTTCTCAACCTTTTTAATTTCGCGGCAGCCCAGAACATAGAAACCTTGTAAGTATACAGAAGGCATACAATTTCCAGAGTATACATTCCTACCTAGTTATCCGCAATGTTGTAGTACTACCACAGGTCAGCCTTCACTTTCCATGTTGGAGAAAGCTGGAGCCATACCAGAAGACACTATCGTGTGCTATCAGATAAATAGAATATTAACTACTTTCTGGCACTTCTCGGCACTTCTGTTGATAATTACTGGCATAGGAGTACATTTTCGTCAAACCTCGGTTACCCTCATTCTCGCACCTTCATCCTATCGCATCGCTCATGCTACCTTCGCTCTTTTCCCTGACGTTTAAACTACGCTGTTGCGCTTACCTTCACCTTTACGCCTCCACTTCGCTCTCACCCTCAGCCACCCTCCCGTTTTAACTTTGTCCTTACATTTTCCATCATCTTCACGTTACAACTTAATTATTGTTCTCATGACGGTTAACACGCGTCAAAATTAGCCATCTTGCCAGTACCAAGTCATAGGCAGCAGTTTACCATTGTTTGATGGGTGCTGGATTTGATAAGTCAAATATTGATGACATTCTGGTTTCATTTGTGTGTGTGTGTTGTTATTATTGTTTTCGTTCACATGAACATTTTCATTTTGTTATTTGTAAACGATTAAAAGAGTGGAAAGTATCTCTCTCTACTTAGTATATGATTTTCTATGGCATATTACTCATTTTATATAAGGGAACCACGATTACACAGGGCATCACGTATTGTTGGGGACTTCAACGTGCGTTTTTACTATAGACTATAAACAAGATGTATTTCAAAGAATTAGGTTAATAAACATAGTTAATAATGAGGTTAATATACATGGTAGAGTTTAGATTAATCATCCAGTGCTACTGAGAAATTGTCCAACAGTTTTTATAAGATAGGAAGGAGAGAGGAAAAACGAAATAAGGTGAGTAATGTTTATCTGAATTATTTGGTTTGTCTTCTTCAAGTCTTGTTCAAACAATTCAACAGTGTTTGTTTTTCTGTTTTTTATAACCAATGACTTTCACTTCTGAAGAAACTACCGTATGTGATACACTGGTAGATATATATATATATATATATATATATATATATATATGTGTGTGTGTGTGTGTGTGTGTGTGTGTGTGTGTGTGTGTGTGTGTGTGTGCATATGGGTAACGACCATGTGTTCCTCAAGGTTGAGATGTGGTATACGAGAAAAAATAGATTGATGAAAACATGGAATTGAAAAAATGGAGATCCGGATTAGTCTGTCGAGTCAGCATATTACTACACTAAAGATCCAAGGTTTCTGGCAGCACTGACTTTGGAGTGGCCAGTCTTGCTGTCTGTGTATCCTTGACTGCAGATATCCTCAGTCAAAGTCATGGTCCCCCCCGCTTATTTTATGTAATGTTTACATTCGCTTTAGATTTTATGTCATCCTTTGGTCCTTTTATTCTTTTTATCTGTTTGTATGTTCAATGTACATATGAGAGAGATTGTGTGCGCTGGTTATAGCCTCAGAATGTTGAAGGTCAGTTAGCAGTACTGACAGTGTAATAGTGGATGATATTTTGGCGGCGATTCAACTTTCTTTACAGCGCCCGGGGAGAAAGCAAACCCGGAAGAAATATTCTCGTTTGCAAATCCTAACGTTTAGGGGATCCGGGAGTCGCCCTCTCAACCTTGGACAAGCTTCCAACATCCGTTTATTGATCGCTGATACTTACCTACACTTAACAGCATTTCTCTTGTATAGAGCGATTTGATGCCATTTACTGTATTTGCAACTGAACAAAGGGCAAGGCTTTAAGTGAAATTGTAAACGAAAGGAATAGTTAACTGGAATCAGCAACAAATAGAGTGACTGATTTGCAAGATAGGAATTCATGTACAATTAAAAAATCATCATTGCCATTGGTGTTCTCCGTTTGCTATTCCTCCTTGATAACATTTTTAGACTTTTCCATTTATCTCTGTGTAGTGCAGTGGTTCCCAACTTGGGGACCATTTTAACCTTCGAGAGCGCGAAAGACTTACAAGGGGAGGGCTGGCTACGGAATAAAAATGCCATACAAGCGAGCATCGAAGCATGTAAAAATTGTTGCGGGTTGTTTGTGGTTATTACTCGTTATGAATATACTATGACCGCACAAAATACGTATCTAGATAATTAATTCATACGATATATATTTGTTTTAAATCAGTCGCTTTTCAATAATAATATTGTTATTAAACTAGACAATGAGCGAATCCCCTTCTGTTATTTTAATATGATAAATTGGTCACTGTAAATTGCGACTCTGAGTTCGCAGTTTACAAAAGGGAAGGTTCTCGGGATATGCAAAGGAGGCGCTGTTTAAACTGGAGTGCATCCAGTTCATTCCTCTTTTCTATTCTTCTTTACCTAAACCAAACTAATGCACTAATTGCCTATACTTGAAGGAATGTTGTATTGTTCTCAATAATACCACAATTGTTTTAAGTTTCGTATTTGTGATAATAAAGAACTACGCGCCTATTAAGAAGTAAGTATATGTATATTTATGTAAGCTAATAATTAATTCTTTCAAAGGAAGAATTTATAAGATGAAGATCTCTTTACTCAACAGAATACGATAGGAATGTATGTACACAAATTTATTTCATAGTTAGTGCATTTTTCTCATTAGTGCAATACCCACAAATGCATTTCAAGACCTTCGTTTTTATCTAAATCTGGTTGTGGCTTCCTCTCTATGGCATCAATCAGTGGTCCGTGAGCTTTTGCAAGAATTTTTAAATATTAACGGCGAGAATCGTTGAAATATACTAATTAATATGCAAAAATGTGAAAACATGCAAGATCCAGTACAAACCTTGTTAATATGCAAATATGCATAAACGAAAGTCCGTAACATTAATTAGTTTTGCATGATACATGTAAAGAAAAAGGTTTTCCATGATTTCACATGCGTATTCTAAATGTATCTATGACCTCAAATTCTGACCCTAGCTCCATAACTTTTAATGACATTGATTTCTTCCCTTTTGGGCGGTTTTCTGCCAGGAGCTTCAGTTTCGACTCGAGCAGGCTTCTCTACTTTAATATCTCCTTAATATGCTCCTAAGGCTATATCATGACCATGCACTTCTTGTTTTCCTCCGATTGATTGGTGTGGATCATTTTGCTTCTACCTTCCTTCTCCCTGTTCGTCCTTTCTCTGTCTGTCTGATTCATTCACCTTCAACACCACATTTCAAATTCTTCCACCTGCCTTCTCTTCTTTTTGGTTAATGTCCATGTGTCCATGTAATGAAATGCCCATAAAGTATGACTTTCTACATGTTGCTTCTATTTCTCTGCTTTAGGTTTAATTATTTTTAATTGTGAAATAAAAAATGATAGAATTTTTAACTGTGAATTCTGTTTGGCACAATTTTGAGGAAACCTGGTAAAGGCGAACCTATGGTAGTTTGCCACTGTCCTCCATTGGCTGGAAACGACGTCTTTAGAGCAAGACCTAAAGTTTAAAGTGAATTCTGAAGGACTGCGTTCAGTGTCCTTTTATTGAGAACTCAATGCGTGACACTTTCATTATAATTGAATTGAATTGAATATTTATTTATGGACTTTAGGCATCTGATGCTCAGGCTGACTTTCATTACAAAGCGACGAACGAAACAACTCATGTACCTGAGACGCAGGCTGAATCAATGAAAATTAAAAGTCCCATGAAACTGGTAAATTATATGGATTTCTAAAAGGTCGCGCTTCTTAGAGTGTTCTGTTGGTGCTTTTATTGCCCATGACTTATTCATTTTTTCCTAAGAGGTATGATTTTTGGTTTCTCAACTATAAATGTTGTAGCTTCAAAGAACTAAAATACATTTGGTAAGAACTTTGATGGTTTAACATAACTCGACCGAAAAAAAAAAAGTAGAAAATGTTTATTTTCTGGGATAAATTCCCCATAAATATATCTAAATTTTAGCAATTTATGATTAGGATTTCTACTAAACAAAGGACGGTAGAAATTCAAAATCTGTCGCCACTTTCCCTTATTTTGATTAAATTTACCACAATTTTCTTATTATTATCGTAAGATAATGTTAAATTTTAAGATACGTTTCGTTGTATCGTAAACAGGCGGTTTTAAAAGAAACTTAGGAATTCAACATTAAAATTACAAATAAATGTGGACATAATATCATGAAAATGTTTAATGATTATAATTTTAGGGTTCAAAATGACCACTAAGTAATACTTTTTACAATTTTATTTGATATACTTAAAGTAATTATGATGAACAGTGTATAAATACATTGGTAAAATGTTCCGCTTTATTTTGAACGTAAGCTATGCTTGACAAAATATTTTGATGTCTTTAAGAAGACACATAGTTATGAAGTAATATAAAGCTGAACAAGTTTAAAAACAAAGCATTACGTTCTATTAAATGTTACTTTTGTATGTCACCTATAGTTTTCTTACCGGACTTGAACAGTACAAGTATGTATGTATGTACTTTGGTATGTGAACACTTACCAAAGCACTAAATAAGCCAAGACATGATTAAATGAGAGACAATAGTAACAAAGCAAGGAACATTGTCTTTGTCGACTGTTGTGGATGTTAAACGTAGGAATGAAATATAGTTGGACAAGACGAAGCGTGGGGGAACAGCACAAAGATCAAGTTTGAGGTAAGCATCAGAGGTTCCAACTGGATGTTATACTTACGTCAATCTGTTTCAACAGGGAAGATGATAAAACACAGAACATGTTTTAAATGTCACACTTCGTTGACATACAGCAATAGCTATTCCGGTTGTGCAACTTTCTCATCAATAGTTTAAACGCGAAATCACCTTTCAATATAACTGATTAGATAGTGCTTTAGCTGGTCAAAAGACAACAGCGAGTATTTCAGCACAGATATTCTAGCTCATTGCATAGCAGTTGAATTCTCGATAGCCAGTTGTCTGAGCATTGGCAAGAAATGTGCACCTAGAACTACGGAACATTTTGGCTTTAAGTTAAAATATAAGATCTGAGATATACGTATTGCTTAGGTCAGATAAATGTTCCTTACAACGTGGGAACCTTACAACGTGGACAGACTTTTTGAACTAAGGTTACAGTTTGAATACTGTGGCGAAGAGTGGCTTTGTAATATAGTAAGCGATAATTGAAAATTCAAAATATGGATCGCATTACGTGGTGAGAAGTTTTAATCCTTTATTAAACACATGTTATATTTTCAATTGAATCGGCAGTTTGACGAAGGCAATAAACGCCAAAATTTTGAAAATCTACTTTATGCCTGATTTAATATCTGGAAGGGATGGCGCATCTATACAGTACACAAAGAAAGCAAAAAACATTCGCAAAGCTTTGAAAAATAGGTGTAAAATAGAGATGGGCAAAAATAGCGTAGCAGCTATTTTGTCACTGCTACTTCGGATAAATTGCTATCACTGCTACATCCGATGAAAAATAGCAGCTACTGGTTTAAGTGCTATTTCTCTCCGAAACTTGTTACGGGTAAATCGTATTGTTTCCTTTTTCTAAACAAACAGAACTGTTGGCAGAACGGAACAAGAGAGCGGAAGATTGTCTGCAGAGAGGACATTCATGACGTGTGAATACTACGTAATTAGTGGAGTCTATTAAGCGTTTGCGGAATTGCTATATAGAGCTCTGAGAAAGGGCTGGGTAATAGCTACGTGGAGTAATGGATAAGGCGCTGGAGTTGTAATGCAGTGGTCCTGGATTCGATACTAGCTTATCTAAAGTTTTTTTTTATTTTTATTTTTAAAGAGGTTTATATTTTTTTTATATTTTAAATAGGTTATTTTGAATTGTTATTGTTTATTTTGTTTTATACCTTTATTTTCATTTAGTGATTTTTATAATCTTTTCTTTTCCGTTTATTCTGATTCTGTAGTCTAATTCAAATTTAATATAATAGTAAAAAAGTGGGTAAGGCATTGGACTTCTGATTCAGTACTCCTTTACCTATTTTTTATTTTTAAGGATAAACATCTTTTACTTTGTGCTTTCGAAAAAGGCTCTGCTTCTGCAATTATATTTTTTTCTTTCTTTTAGGTGATGAAAATAATACACACTTTAAACAGTTCATAAAATTCACAGACATAGGTTAGAAAAAGTCAGGTTAAGCATTTTTTCTTCTTAATACGCAATGAAAATATTTATTGCGTCAAATAGTGGCAACGTATTAAACTTTCAAGACATTATTGTTATGGAATTATTCACTCTAGTAGTCTTTATGCTAGCGAGAATATTGTGGCGTCATGGTTCTCCCTCTCCGCAGACAATCGTAAGAGCAGAGGGGACAAGTGCCCGGAGTTCAAAGTCCACAGATTCTGCCAGAACCAACCAAATGGTAGTTCTCAAGCATATTTTTACGGTAAAAATAAATAGAAACCCTAAAATTCTACTTATAGCTTCCCAATTTTCGGTTAATACTCCCCAAATATATATATATATATATATAAGTGTGTGTGTGTGTGCGCGCGCTTGCGTGCAAGAACAAAATTCTTGCAAACTGATATTGATGAACACCTACTGGATCTACAAATACTGGACCCAAGGCGGGCACAGTCATTTGTCTTGTACCTCTGCCGCCAGCCAAATCTAACACATTTATATCGAAAAGGCGCACCCCAAATGCTCCCAACCGGTTGCACATAGGGGCAAATACCCCTTTATTATTATTGTTATTATTATTATTATTTATTGTTTAGTGTAGGGTTGCATTAAGCTATACAATTCTTTTACATAAATAATGGTTACATATAGAAGAGCTTGTTTGGGTTCCCCTAGATCCGGGTATCCGGTTTACCCACTCCCTTCTTGCGTTTAATGAGGCACCTATCTATAAATTCGTTTTGGAAGGGGACCATGGGGTTTCAATATAATCCACTTTCTGTCTGAGGCACGGTGTATATACAGAGTGTTTATGAAGTACACCGACAAACCTCTGGAGGTTATTCCTCACATCAAAACAAGACGAAGGTTGCTCTGACAAATTTTCAAAATGTGCATAATTTTAGAGCTACAGGTGACTGAAAGCTTGGGGAAATTAACTTTGGAGTTTTATATTTTTATCACTACGAAAAGTTAGCTGATGCGGCATAGCATCATGATATGAACTAAGGTAGTTTAGTTCATATCATAACTGTTATGAAACTATTCTATGGAATTATCGGCGCTTGAACTAATTGGTGGAGAGGAAGCAGTATATCAAAACACAATTCAATCAGGAAAGTATAAAGTGGTGAATACGGTGGGGGAGGGAAGCGAAATTCAGTTTCATGCTGAATTAGTATAATATTTTAGGCGTAATTGTGTACAGGGTGTTTATGAACTACACCCACGAACTTCTAGAAGTGATTCCTCACATCAAAACAAGAAAAAATTCCTCTGAACATTTTTCAAAATGTGCGTAGTTTCGGAGCTACAGGCTACCGAAAACGTGGGAAAAAGAACTTTACAGCTTCATATTTCTATCACACGAACAGTAGAGCTGAGGCGGCATGGTACCGTCAAAAACTTTAAACCTACTCCATTTGAAAATGCGTATTTCAAAATTCCGCAATGGGCACGCAAGGGATTCCCCAAAGGTAGTAGGGAAATTCGGAATATTTCTAAAAATGAGGTATGTCGAAATGAGGATGAGCTAAACGACTTCTCGTGTGAGTAAAGATGACATAATTATTCATAGCATATAATTGGGAAATGATATTCAATCTCTTTGATATCAAATAAATAAAACGTTCGGTGAAATTAAGCAATTCTTACTCCTACTTGTTGCGCAACCACTACTTTTTTTAAAAAAAAAGATCGTTCGGTATATGTGTTATTTCCCGGTGGAAAACCGTCCCATTCATGCTCATTTCGGCCCACCTTTACTTCAGATATTTTCTGGGAATCCCCTAATTCAGTTCAGGAATACCTAGCGCGCCCATGGCGGAATTTTGAAATATGCATTTTGGGATAGTGTAGATTTAAATTCTTTGGCGGTACCATGCCGCCTCAGCTCTACTGTTCGTGTGATAGAAATATGAAGCTGTAAAGTTCTTTTTCCCACGTTTTCGGTAGCCTGTAGCTCCGAAACTATGCACATTTCGAAAAATGTTCAGAGGAATTTCTTCTTGTTTTGATGAGAGGAATCACTTCTAGAAGTTCGTGGGTGTAGTTCATAAATACCCTGTACACAATTACGCGTAAAATATTATACTAATTCAGCATGAAACTGAATTACGCTTCGCCACTTTATACTTTCCTGATTGAATTGTGTTTTGATATACTGCTTCCTCTCCACCAATTAGTTCAAGCCCCGATAATTCCATAGGATAGTTTCATAACAGTTATGATATGAACTAAACTACCTTAGTCCATATCTCTATTACTCACGTAAAAGGATACAGGTAGATAGGTTAGTCTAAAATAGTGTTTTAAACTGCTTTTTCACAGTCGGGAATAAATAACTCGCATTTAGATAAGTTTTTTTATAAACTAATATTTTTAACTGCTATTGTTTACAGATATTTGCATATATCAACTTTCGCTATCACT
>JAGDQP010076629.1:0-10035 GCA_022664845.1 Lepisma saccharinum
GCGTTTGATAGGATTCGAACAGCCTTAGGCGAAAGTATAAAAAGTTAAAAGTTGCATGCGCCAACCTATTGCGCCAAATTGTCAAGACATCAAAAGTGACACAAACCAGCGATAAGAAGAGCACTGCAAGTTAAAATTGCCCTCTGTCATTGTTTCGAGCAATTTCTGTTATTAAAACGTGTTTTGGTGTTCAAACTTATTGAAGTGTGTTCTGCAGATTTGGACATTAATTATTTCGTTAAATGATGGTGTGAGTGTTCTTTCTCTTTTTTTGTTTTTTCGTCTTCAAACTTGTGAATAAGGAACGTAACATAGGGAGAAGCATATAGCTACGGAAATAGTACGGATTGATTACGTCAAACCAATCAGAGGATGATTTTCGTTGTATGACGTAGGAGATTCAATTCTCAGTATTTCATGCTATATTTCTACATAACGGAAAGCCGTAGCGCTGAAATTTCAAAAACGTTATATATTATTTAATCTGATGTACACAAACAAATTGTAAAATATATAAGGACGGGGAAAACTGAAATGTCCATTCACTTCAACACGTATTAGTAGCATTATAAAATGAGCATACGTTCCACCTGAGTCATTTTTGTCATCAGAAAGATCGTTTTGGTGTTTTAATTTATTGAAATGTGTTGTGCAGGAAAATACATTCATTTTTTCGTCAAGTAATCATGAATAATTATCTGTTTTCTTTGTTTTCTGTTGTCAAAAGTTCCGAGTAGGTTTAAAACAGCGCAAAACTAGGCCTTTGATTAAGCACGCGACTAGTACGTAACTAACTTTAGGCGCTACTAGCTCACAAAAAAAGGTTCTGAATACGACTTCGATTAGTCAACTGTTAGTCGTTCGCTAGTACAGCGGTAGTCGCTCCAGAAAACGTCTCTGAATACGGCTCTGTTAGTTTGACCAATATATATACAGGCTTCATCAGGTAAAAAGAAAAGAAGAAAAAAAAAACACACGCAGGGAATAAATGATGCCGTCCAACAAGTTGTCTTTTGTCCGTGCTCAATGCTGGTAGAATTAAATTGGCGGTTCTGAGCGGAAAGAGGGTAGCAATATTATTTTTGAATTTATTTATGGCTTTTAATCATCTATAGCTCAGGCCGACAAGTTAGATGCAATGTTGCCACAGTGTATTGCGAAATGGAATGTTGTGACGATATAGTGAAACAGAAGGACTAAGTAAAAAAAAGTATGTATTTTATATTAAATGTTTAATAAAATGTAATAATGTTTAATAACACAGTCCTTTTTAATAACACATTTTATTTCAACTTTTTTTTTCTTACCCATATGTTACATTTTTTTAAACATTTAACACACGTACCCAAATATATATGTTTTTCACCTAGTCCTTTTGTATCAGTATTTGGTAACAAGATTCCATTTCCTAATACACTGTGGCAACATTACATCTTTCTTGTTTCTAAATCAAAACCGCCGTCTTTCATTCTACCAGCATTGAGCACGGACAAAGGCCAACTTGTTGGACGGCCTCATTTATTCCTGCGATTCCCCCCCTCCCTTCCTTTCTTTCTCACCTGGTGAAGCCAATATATAAGTTGACGAAACTGGTAGTGTTTACTATCGCCATATTGTTGTGCGATACGATAACAGCGAGGAAGAACAACCAATTTAAAGGTAAGTGTAATATATTAGGTTCGTCCTCCAAAGATGAGGAAAATGGTCACCGCTCGATAAATCAACCGTGAAGATCATGTAATGAAATTGGTTAATTTTAAGGAGTGCTCGTAGATTTTCTTTGAACATAGAAGATTTGCATGTACATATATATGAGGTAAATTTATGATAAAAAAGAGGAATTTATTTACAGCTTATTTGTTCCGTATTAGAAGACACACATACACAAATATTCACAGGTGGCTACTATATATCGAACCCACTATAGGCTCATAATCATGTATAGATAGAGGAGAAAACGATATGCACATGTAAAATAAACTCACGGTTGAAGATACGCCCAGCGGACAACACATCAAGTTTAGAGAACAATTGACAGCTGTATAGCGCTTAGATTTCTGGATCTTGGAACAATTGACAACTGTACAGCGTGGGATGGGATCGTGGAGGGAAATGTTTTGAAAATGCAGAGCAAAAGGGATATTTAGAGTTATTGAAGGTTAAGGTCAGGTATTATTTTCGCGCTCAAACCATGAATAAAGGCGCCCTCCCACAGACTGCGTGTTGAGGTGCTGGTCGTAGGGGGCAAAACGTGTATTATGGAAACCAGGAAAGATGAGACTCGGTGTGTAAGGATACTACGGTATCCTGTTTGTTAAAAGTGCCAAAGCGACGATGGTTGTTAATACGAATATTAAGAGCACCACCTGTTTCCCCCACATAAAAGGCATAAGAAAACGGGCAGGTTAGGATGTATAATACATTAGAGGTGCGGAATCACTAATTTCTTCAACGTGTTCAAGCGATGCCTGCCTACATACACGACACGTACCACTTCTTAGATAACCGTAAATGACCGCCTTTTCCTTCTGACATACTGCTTCGTACAATATATTACTTTCTTGTATACTTACATTCCTTGCCCATGACTTAGCAGCTTTACAATTCTTCCTTAAGCAAACACCTCATATCCAAACCACATCTTTCCTTCTTAAACTGGCCAACCTAGTTCTCACATGTAACAACTTCACCTTTGACGACAAACACTACTTCAGATCCGAGGCACAGCCATGAGTACGAGAATGGCACCATCTTATGCTAATCTGTTTATGGGCAAGCTCGAACGTGATTTCCTGCAAACTAAGCCTTTGACCGCACTACTCTGGATAAGGTTCTTAGATGATATTCTGATGTTATGGACTCGTGGTGAAATCAGTATCAGCACATTCCTAGAATAGCTGAACCAATTCCGTGTTGTCCAGTTCACTTGGTCCATTTTTCACAAAAGAGCTACATTCTTTGACTTGGACATCATGGTAGAAAATAACACCCTTCACTACTTCCGTTTATATCAAACCTACCAACCATATTCAATATTTACACTACTCAAATTCCCATCCTTACCACACCAAGAAAGCGATTTCTTTCTCCTTTGCCCTCAAAGGAGAACGCCTGAATTCCACCAACTCTGCTACTGACACTTACAACCAACGCTTCCAGGAAGCTCTAGTCAACCGTGGCTACCCATCTAATCTTGTAACCAAACAGATTCGCCGTGCATCCTCACTCATTCATCCCACTCAGACCTCTAACAATAACTCTTTCCACACTCTCCAATCTGACCCAGACACACGATCAATATTCCCCACCAAACCGAAATTACTTTTCAGCACCCCCCTAATCTTAGAAACATCTTGGTCCATACGAATTCTTCCTCCCCACCACCTCGAACCGGCACCCATATATACACGAGACCCAGCTGTAGGACCTGTTTCATTTTCATCATTTCTACCACAGTCACTATCAATACTGCTAGTGGCCGGTACACCCTAAATCCCAAGGGTACATGCCAGACCCCTAATGTTATATACATTCTAACCTGCAAGTTCTGTGATCCCTTTTATGTGAGGGAAACAGGTTGTGCTCTTAACATTCGTATTATAGCCATGTCACTTCTGTACTATGAACAAACAGGATGCTCCAGTCTCCTTACATGCCAAGTCTTACAACACCAATTTTGATTTATCTTTCCTGGTTGCCATAATCTACATTTTGCCCCCTACGACCACCACCTCAACACGCCGTCTGTGGGAGGAACCGTTATTCATGATTTGAGTTGGAAAATAAACCCGGCCTTAACCTTCAATAACTAAATCTCTCATTTGTTCAAAATATTTTCTTCCACGATCGCATCCCGAACTTACACGCAGTACAGTTGTCAGTTGTTCCAAGTTCCAGAAATCTACGCGCTACAGCAGTCAATAGTTCTCAGAGCTTAAAGCGTCGTCAGCTGCGTGTCGCCACTCTCTCTTCAAGCTTTTGTTTATTTTACATCTGCTCGACGTTTTCTCCGTTAAACATGATTATGAGCCTATAGTGGGTTCGAAATATAGTAGCTACCTGTGTATATTTGTGATATATATGTGTTCTAATACGGAACAAATAAGCTGTAAGTAAATTCCTTTCTTTTTATCATAAATTTACCTTAAATTGCCCTGCCGGCTTTCCTTTGTGCTAGTGATATATATACACCACCTGCCAACACCAACCCGAATCCTCCGTCCTTAATCACACAATTTCGTCTTAAACTTACCAAGATCAAACAAATTCTGCGTTCTCACTTCCATATACTCCGGTCTGACCGCGATACCAGATCTGACTTTCCCTCCAATCCAAGATTAGTTTTTCAGCATCCCCCCAAACTTAAAAACTCCTGGTCCACACTAACCCTTCGTCCCATTTGCCTTTAGTTCCCGCCCACATATGTAAGTACGCTAGATTTAAAACTTGTCCCATCCTTATTATCAACACAGCCAATGGCAACTTCTCTCTCCCAAAGGAATCTGTTAATCCTCAAACGTCATATATATATCCTAACACTGCCCGGCATTCTATGTGGGGGAAACAGATGGTCCTTTGAATCTCCGTATCAATAATCACCGCCACTTTTTCGTCATCAATAGACCCAATTCGCCAGTGTCTACACACATGTAATTGCACAACACGGACTTCGATGACCATTTCCCAATAGCTGTAATCCATACCCTGTTCCCCTCCACAAACACATGAACACGTCGTCTCTAGGAAGGAGCTGTCATTCAGGGCTTGAATACTAAACTTAAGCCTGGTCTAAACCTGCAATAACTTTTTTCTTTTTTCTCTCCTCTACACCCACACTTCCCTTCTGGCCCTGTCTTTTCATTGTTTTTTTTTTTTTTTTTTTTTTTGCGTTTGCTATTCTTACTCCCACTTTTTGTAACTGGCTCAGCAACCTACTCCCTTTTCATTGCGTTTCCTACTATACCATATCCCACTTTTTTCGGTGTTCGTTTTTTTATACCAAATCCTACTTTTTCGGGGTACGTCTTCTATACTATATACCACTTTTCTTTTTTTTTTTCGGGGTGCGTTTTCTATACTGAATTCCACTTTCTCCGACTGCGTTTTCTATACTTGATTCCACTTTCCTGACTACGTTTTCCTTACTGAGTCCCAGTTTTCTAAATTTTTATTGTACCCAGCTCAATTTTCATCCCGAAAGACGATTTCCAAAATCCCTCTCCCATGAGTACTTCCGCACGTGCAGAACGCCGTCAACTGTTTTTGATGTGGTTGTCCACCATATTGTTTTTCTATCACTTTAAGTTGTGAACGTGTGTTAAGCGAATTTGTATATTGTCTACTCTGCTGTTGACGCATGTGTGCGAAAATTCTAAGTAAATTTACAGTGTTCTGTGTAATTGTGTACGTGATTTCGTCAAGATATTACGAACGTACAAGTCCTTTCCTTTCTATTAAAATTTTACCTATTATATTGCCTATATTAGAACACCAAGACAGGTGTACAGAATCTTCACAAACACAAAAGAAAAGCAGTAACGTTTTCGCAAAAGCTTTTTCACATGGTAGGACAGGAAATTGACAGATCGGACTGGTTCGGGAGAAGTGTTAAGGAGACCCCATTTTGCCAACTGATACTGGGAAACAGTGTGGCCAAGTTATGGAGGCTGGAAAATGACTATATGGGTCGGAGAAAACACCAAATTGAGAGGGAAGTGCAAAGGCTACTGGATCATGTAAGGGGCTTCCTGAAGGAATAGGGGGGGGGGGGGGGGAGTAATAGTAATAATAATGATAATAATAAAGATGAAGGGGAAAAGGAAAATAAAAAAAAGTATTAAGAATTGGATAGAAGTACAAATAGAGACGGAACGAAGAGTAGAATGGAAGAAGAAGAAGAGACAGCGCTGCAGGGAGTTACATACAGTTGAGGCCGGGTTTCATGGCTGGCGGAAAGGGGATAGAGATGTACATCTGTTCCCATCTCTTTCTAACTGCGGCAGGTGAGTCAGGGTTCAGAATTTTCAGCATACTGACCCGAAAGGTTTCGTCAAAGGGACAGTCGCGATAGGAAGTGTGTTCAGGTATGGGGAGGTGCGGGAGTTGAGATTTGGATGCGGTATGTTAGAGGAGTTTGGGTTTTTCCAACGTTGAAGGCGGAACATAGGTTACAGAGTAGGAGATAAATGAGGTTGGAAGATATGCAACTTCCAGAGTGTTGGAAAGAGTACGTCTTGTGAGTGACAGAATATTCGAAGGTCAGAGTGGGATGCAAAATACGACAGGCTTTGCAGCGCGGTCTATTGCACTTGCCAGGTTCGGGGAGAGGGGATGGGATTGGTCCAGTTCTGGTGAGAATCGTGTTGAGATTCAGAGGTCTGCGGTTGAATATTTTGGGGAACGACCTGAAAACTCTCAGTTTCAAATAACGCAGTGAGTGTAGGGTGCTCCAATTTGAGGAGCTTTTGGAGGGCCTGATGGCTGGGGGCTGAGTGAGAAGACGGGGTGCGGAGGAAGCTTCGCTCTAGGCCGGTTGGAATTAGGGTGATTTGTGGTACGGTTCAGTTGTTTACGGATGAGGTGTTCTGGATATTCACGGTTAGTGAGAGCTGAGGAGAGGGTACTGAAATAATTTTGGATTAGATCATCAAAGGAACAGATATGGGAGTTCCGGACAGCAAGAGAGTATTCAGGAGAGCGTTGGTATGGTATGGATGGGAGCTGTTGAAATGGAGGTACTGCATACTGTTGGTAGGTTTGATGTGAACAACTGTCTCAAGCCGATTGTTTGTGAGCCAGACATCCACATCAAGGAAAGTTGTGTGTTCCCTCGAGAAGGTGCAAGTGAATTTGATGAAAAAGGTGTTATTGGGTTTTTGCCAAAATGGGGTTTCCAGTGACTCTAGTCCTTAGGTCCAGATCAAGAAAATATCGTCGATATAGCGAAGCTAGGTGAAAGGTTTGAGTAGTGTTGGGTCTCTGAGCGTCCCATGAAAAGGTTGGCGTAGGAATGGGCCATGGGAATACGCGTGGCTGTGCCTTTGATTTCAGAAATTTATGGTTCCCAAAGGTGAAGTTTTTCATGGTGAAGAACAAACTGGGCTAGTTGAAGTAGGAACGGTGTGCTGGGTTTACGAGGATGTGGCCGTGTGTAGAGGAAGTATTCAAGGGCAGCGAAACCATGGTTGTGGGGAATGTTGGTATACAGTGACGTCACGTCAGCTGTAACTTAGATCATAGGTAGAATGTATTGTGGAGAGGAAGTGGTTGTTATCCTTGATCTAGGAAGGGAGGGCCTGGATAAACGGTTGGAGATGGTGGTTAAGGAAGGCGAAGATTCTTTCAGTGGGAGAGCTGACACTGGGTCTGCCGGGATTACCATGTTCATGGATTTTGGGAAGTAAAATTTAGGAGCCCCGGAATTGTAATGACAGAGGATAGAGACTGGTGAACGCGACAGCCCGTTATGGAGTGCATGTGCTTGGAGGTAAGTGCCGATCTTATTAAGGAAGAATTAGGTGGGATCATCCTCGAGGGGACGGTAAAAAGTAGGATCGGAAAGTTGTCTGAGGACTTCGAATTGGTACTCAAGAGTAATGCATGACTACGGTGGTGGATCCGTTGTCAGCCCGGCGTATAATGATGGTTGGATGATGATGAAGATTGGAGATAGCTCCTCATTCTGCAGTGGTGAGGCTGTGATGAGATTGGAACTTGTCAGTGAAGACGGGGTTAACAATTTGTTTGGATAGGAAGGAAAGGTATAGTTCAACAGGGTGGTTTGGAGGAAGAAGGGAGGGAGTCTTTACTGTAGAGAGGAGGGAATTTGTGAAGGCTGGGATGAGTTTCGGTGTCAGAGGTTCTGGCCTGAGGAGGTCTCGCCAAAATAGTTCACCGTAGACCTTCGAATCTCAACACGATTCTTACCACAACTGGACCAATCCCGCCCTCTCCCCCCAAACCTGGTAAGTGCACTAAACTCCGCTGCAAAACCTGCCCCAATCTTTCCTTCGTACATCCTGCAACTCACTAGACGTTCTCTTTCTGATACTCCGGCAGTTGCATATCTTCCAAACTTATTTATCTCTTATTTATTCATCTGTAACCTATGTTCGGCCTTCTACGTTAGCAAAACCCAAATTTCTCTAACAGTCCGCATCAACAACCATCGCTACTCCTCCAAATCACAACTTCCGCACCTCCCCATACGTGAACACACTTTTTATCACGGCTGCAGTTTTGGCGAAACATTTCGAGTCAGCATCCTGAAAATCCTGAACTCACCTGCCACAGTTAGAAAGAGATGGGATCAGACGTAAATCGCTATTCTTTCCGCCAAACATGAATGGGGCCTCAACTGTTCCTAACTCCCTGCAGCGCAGTTTCCTGTTTTTCTTTTATTCTCTTCGTTCCGGCTCTAGGTGCACTTTCATAGTTTTGTTCACTATTGGTTTTTTATTCTCCTTTTACCTTCTTGTTTATTATTATTTTTATTATTATCACCATCATAATTATTATTCCCACCTCTGATTCATCACCTTTTTATTCCTTCAGGAAGCCCGTTTCTTACTCGTAGTAACGTTCGCACTTTCTTCTCCATTTGGTGTTTTCTCCGACCCATCTAGTCATTTTCCTGGCCAGACTGTAACCCGGCATCAATGGCCAAAATGGCACATGCTTAACATAATTCCCGCACCTGTCCGCTCTGTCCATTTTCTCTCCCATCTGAAAACGCTTTTGCGAAACGTTGACTCCTTTCTAGTGTTTTTGTGAAATTTTTGTACGCCTGTTTTAGTATTGTGCTATGTAAGTATCCTTTTTACTACCTTTTCTTACCATCTTATGTATTCCCTCGTTGGGCTTCTTTTGTTCCGACCACGTGGTCACATCACCATTTCTTTGTGCTTTGTCCGTCCTTCGTGTTTTTCTGTCATTCTGTTCTGAATCACTTTCTACATTCCATTGAATTTTTCTTCCTTTGTTGTTTGTTTTCCCACAACCTTCTTGGTTTTTACCTAATTTATTTTCTTTATTATTATTATTATTATTATTATTATTCACTTCCCGAGTTATTGCTTTTCATTTCCTAGTTATGTTTGGTTTTCACTTTCAGTTAATTGACTTCTTTGTACTTCACTTTCCAGCTTTTCGACTTCTATAAGTTTCCCGACATTCTCTCACATATTGAATTCCTGCAATCCTGCCTTCACCTAGGACTTGTTCCGCATTTAAAACCTGCCTTCAAAAATGTCATTACTCTTCTCTGCATTAATACCAATACTAGATTCATTTTTATTTTGTACGTCACCTTTTGGAAGTTCATACTGGTGATTTTCATGCCCGTCACTATTTATAACAGGAGCACCATAAAATGTTGCCGTGCTTAATAATTTTTACTATCTCCGTTAGTGTGTATTTATTGTGCCCTTGTACAAGGGTTCACTAATTTTATTTCCACAATTATTTATATTAAACCACAGGAAGGGTAATTTATATACATAGCACAATTCAATACTTCTTCCAGATACTACAATTAACTGTACAAAGACATATATTGACTAACAGCATTTAAAAACAATGTATGCGTACCATTCATATGAAGCACACACATCAGATGATGTTAATCTTTGTAACGGATCTGTAAACCCTGTCGAACATGCTAACCTAGCACTATTCTCATACTTTTTAATCCGATTCCAGGACAAGGCAAACTAATTGTGGACAACGGACAAGGTACAATCTGCAGCAAAGGTATACCGAATTCAACGGGACCGCATGGGACCGAATCCTTCGTCTTATAATATCCATTCAGAAACACTCCTACGGTCTTTATTTGTATTTTTTAATACAGAAAATATAGAAAAAATAATACGGCGACTAATCTTCAGAGGGATTTTTCGTATCATCTTAAATTTCATATGTAAATATCCACCAATAAATCCGTTGTAACTGTTTAAAGGCACTTCATATAGAAATTATATTGAACTAGGAACAAACAAAATGCACATCACCGGAACTAGTTTGCAGTATTATATA
>JAGDQP010076630.1:0-10035 GCA_022664845.1 Lepisma saccharinum
TAAACATATTTCGTCATTTGTGGCTATATGACGTACACTGCCACATAGTGTTCTTAAAACGAATCTGAATTTGAATTTTTAAAGTCCTTTTGGCAACTTTGACTTCAGCCCAATGAATAAGAATTTGAGAATTGGTGGAATGAAAAACGTTGGAGGAAACTGGAGAACCCCGAGTATACCCAAGCACACGATGTTTTGTCCACCACTAAACCACATGACACGAGCCGGAATCGAACCGAGGACCGCACACACCAGAGATAAGCGCTCTACTACTGAGCCACCGCAACACAAAACTAATCTGAACCTGCACCCTTTCCTTTTAGATTGTTTAGCTTTCGACATTCCGGTATTCTGACTTTGGAAATTCCGAAATTCCGAATCCTGATTTCAATTCCGCAATATTCCAAAATTACGAGCATCCCTACTTTAAAAGCAATATACTATTATTTTACTACGTTAAATATTAGCCTACAATTGTCTTTTAAGGATAATCTAAAGCAACGATCTCCAACAAAAGATGGCAGCACTACCTCCGTATATGTCAAATGTATTTTCACTGTTACACGAAATTTCATTGCTGCTCCTACAAATTCAAGCCTAGAGACTTCAAACTTTCAGGGAAGAAAGTTCATAACCAAGTCAAGAGCATGATCGATGCCGATTTTTTATTTTGTTTTGTTCATTGTTGAAAGAGCTTCATTGTTATAGGTTTCGATATTCACACCAACAAAGAAGGGATTTCAACAATGAAGGAAAACGAAAGTAAAAAAATCGGCATCGATCATGCTCATGAATTAGTTATGAACTTTCTTCCCAGAAAGTTTGAAGTCTCTAGGCTTGAATTTGTAGGAGCAGCAAGGAAATTTCGTGTAACAGTGAAAATACATTAGACATATACGGAGGTAGTGCTGCCATCTTTTTTTGGATATCGTTGCTTTAGATTATCCGTAAGTGAAAAAAATGTTTACTTTTCATTAAAACTATCTCACAAGATCTATCTTTGTCATTATTTTATCTTCTTAACAAATGCAAATGTCACGATACTGAAAATAGTTTTGCAGAATTTAAACTTTTGGCTATATTTTGATATTTTATGTAATTTACTGTTTATATCATCATGTGCAGCCGGACACAGATCTTATGAACAACAATGGCTGTAATACAACAAAACCGACACAGCGGAATCAGATAGTACCAAAAAGAACTTTAAGCGGGGAAGGAGAAACTCACCGATGAGAACGAGTACAATATGTGGTAATGCTCCAAAGCGTCTTATCTCCATGAAAAGATAATTAATCTCCAGAAATCACATTTTTTAAAGTTCCAGTTCAATTATGTAAAATATCACTATCGTTGTATGTTACTGTGATATATTTACCATAACAATTAATTATTGAGACTATACTTGAAATAATTTAGCTGCAAATTAATGAAAATATTGTTTGTGGAGCATATTTTCTCCAATGAAGACATGACACTTTGGAGATAATCTCTTTATTTATGCACATAAAAGGAAGACGGTTAACAAAGGGAAAATCTCTCTTAATGTATAACGTACTATTTAAGTGAGTGAGTCAAAAGCTAGTGTTAATGGAAAAACCGAGCTCCGGATTACATATTACTCAAGGAAGGAAATAGAAAATGACACAGACGAGAAGAATTTAGCAGTGTCGCAGCGTAACATGGGAGTTCATAATCAAAGAACCCCCTTACTCTGAACTAACGTGTAGGCGCATCCATTGGTATAAAAATAATTTTCGTTGTATCTACGAATTGATATCGTAAAACACAATAACAATTTTAAGTTTAGAATTCAAAAGATAACTAATTCACACTGATACCTAGGTCTCAACTGAGCAGCGAGCCGCAGTCTCTCAGCATTTTCAGATTCCATAATCGAACAGTACAAATGCATCAGGATGGTCAGACGTAAATGTATTTGGAATATTATGCACGTTATGTCAAGCGTCTCATTTCTGTCCTTTTTCATAATTATAAATAAGTATGTTACATTCCCCTTGCCATGATTAAAAAAATACACTCTTTGTATTTATAGGTCATTTTAGTAACCAAGGACCTTATCACACCTTGCTTCCATTAAAGGTTTGTTTTTTGGCCTTCAAATTTCACAAAGTTTATTCTCGAGGAACTCTAGCTGTGAATCATGACTTGACAGCTGTGACCACTTGACCACTGCGATCGTCTATTCCTCTATATTGCACTGTTTACATGATTAATCATTGTCATCATTATCTCTCATTGATAACAAATTAATCAATAGTTTGCTGATTGTATAACAGTTCGGAGAATAGCTCTGACTCCTGTTGGTTATACAAACTAGCATTTTTACAAAAATCATTGTGCAAATGGAATCTGTTTGAGATATCGAATTGACGCAAAGGAATTATTGCTAACTGCTGGAAAGTCGTCAAGTTCATGCACATTTCGGCCTACCTTTACTTCAGAGCATTACAGGGAATCCTTTACTTGCTTTGGGGAATCTCTTGCGCACCCATTGCACAATTTCGAAATTGCATTTTTGGATGAAACAGGTCGGAAGTCTTTGAGGGTACATTGCCCCTGCGGTTCTACTGTTAATGGTATTTTAAATATCAAGTTCTAAATTCATTTTCCCACACTTTCAGGAGCTTGTAGCTCCGAAACTACGCGGAATTCGACAAATTACTAAAACTCATATTTTCCTTATTTTGGTGAGAACATTTCGCTCCTAGAGTTTTGACAATGAATTTTTGTCCATCCTGTGTACTGCAAAATGCTAAATTAGTATTATACACTTCGCATACAAAAAAAAAAAAAAAAAAAAAAAAAAAGCGCGACAGCGAACGCCGTGCAGCTAGACCACACAATTGGCACCTTCTTATCCCATAATCGTGTCTGGTAAAGAGACCACTCTTTCTCCTTCCCTCCGTCTCTCTCCCGTAACGAAAATCAGTAAACAACATGACCACAGAATTTTTCCAAATATACATGAAAGGAAAGAATAAAAGCGAGATGAAACAGTATACATAAGATGATGCAGGAAGTAATTTAAACACAGACAATGGAAAATTGAAACCGATGCATGTTTCTTAGATAGAGACAGAAAAATGACAGAGAGAGAGAGAAAGGGGGAGACAGAAGAAGAAGATGAAAAGAAAAAGCAGATATTTTTTTTAATGTAAACCTTGTAAAAACAACCTAACATTATAAAGTACAATTCCCAGAAATCTAACAGCAAGATAGAATTGACTTTTGGATTTTATATTTTTTCAGGGCAATTCGAATATATATAGAAGGCTGTTTTAAATGCATTGTCATTTTCAAAATGGCGACCAAAGTTGGTGGTGAGATAAATACTCATAATTTCCAGTGGAACTGGAGAGTTCTGAGACACATTTAGGATAATGACAAAAGGTTAACACACATGCTTTACGTGTACGTAGTTCGTTTATGAATTCAGTGGGGCTCATTTGAACGTACTGGTTCGGAATACATTGTAACCAGGGATCACACCAGGATTTTCAGTTTGGGGGTTGTAAAGTCAAAATTGGGAGGGTGTAAGTAGAGTTTTGCACGGTTTCTATCGATTTTTAACCGCAAAAATGTTCAAGTTGGGGGTATCCTTGAAGATTTGGGGCTTAACACCCCCACAGGCGGGGTTCTGGCGGAATCACTGATTGTAACGAATTCAGTAGATACCGTAGACCATACCTTCAATTCCAGACTACTAATTCAAATATAACATAGAAGAAATTGAATGAATGATAATTATTCTGCTAAATTTCTAACAGAAAGAACAAAGACTGTATCAACTGTATCAAAATGAAAAGTTACAAATGTTGAAAAACAAAATTGACATGTTCCCTATAGGCATAGCAGAGCTCTATGCTCCACATCTCAATTACATTTAATAGTGTGATAGATTTTGGGGAGGCCTTTCTACAGACCTGGTCATAGAGCAGGTTCTTATGAGAAACATCAAGAGCTGTGGTGGAATGACACATGGGAAAGGTACGACTGAACAACAACTTCTTTGGGTAATGTCACGCCCTATTTATGCTCATGTGAACAATTGTATGCAGGAGTTTGCTGGTGTAAAACAATCGATTAATGAACATGTTACCATCACACATTCAAGGATTCTACGAGATAATGCTGACACTCAAAAAGTTATTACATATATAGAGCAGCTTAATGTTTTCCAGCGAGGTAAGCTACGTAACATAGTAACTGAAGTAACCTATAGTAATGATGTAAACGCGGAAATTACGGAAGAAATTGGAAAAGTAATTCTCTGCGAGATGACTGCTAAAATGGTTATTGAATTCACTTTTAAGAAGAAGAAACAAATGATACCTACGAAATCAATTTATGAAGTTAAATCCAAAGATGATACCTTTGTCACTGAGCCTGATTTACTATTCCAGACCTGGTACTCTGTGCTCAGACAACTGGTTTTAATTTAAATGAAGTATTTTGCTACGAACTTTTTCTGTACATACCCAGCTTCAATGTTTGACAAAAGCGGACAGATGAGAGAATCTGGGAAATGTCAACTTGCTAAATTCATACGTGAGCAAGTAAAAGTCGATATACTTGTACCTGAAAATGTGCACTTTGTCATAAACGGAGGATTGTTGCTCTATCGCTTACCTTGGAGTTCAAAAGAAACCTTCCATGAAATTGCTCTTGCGTATGAGAAATATGTACTAACAAAGTATGACAAGGCAACAGTTGTCCTTGATGTCTATGGAGATATGCTATCAACAAAATCAGAAGTTCATCGGAGGCGAACAAAAGGTGTTGAAGGACCGAAAGTTAATTTTATTTCTTCAATAGCCGTCACCATTAAGAAGGATGTTTTCTTTCCAATAACGAAAATAAACAACCCTTTATAAGTTACCTTTGACAAACGTTACAATCAGCAGGTTGTATCACAAAACAAGCTCCTGGAGATGCTGATGTTATAGTCGTCATGGAAGGTATAACAACTGCACGTAATTATCCTGATCTGCTGGTCCTACTGCTCCATCATTTGAATGATGAATGTCTTGATATTACAACAAGAAAATTAATCAAGAACTTGGCGAAGAAGTTTGTTCTCAGATTCGTTTTACGTATGCAATCTTAGCTTGCGATACTACATCAAAACCATACGGATTAGGGAAAAGTGACTCTATGAAAATGTTAAAGAAAAGTGGCATGTTCAAGAAACATGCTGCTGTTTTCAAGATATCAGGGAACTCGAAAGAAGAAATTGAGATCTCTGGTCATAGAGCTATGGTCTCCCTTTACGGTGGAAGTTCAGAAGATACACTAAATGAAATTTGGCTTCGGACGTTTACATCAAAAGCAACAAAGTCAACAGTTCAGGTGAAACCAGTACCTCCGTCAGTAGAAGCATGTCAATTTCACAGTCAACGAGTGTATTACCAGGTTCAACAGTGGATTGGTATTGAATTGGATCCACTTAACTGGAGACAGCCGGGTAGCCGTGCGGTTTACGGCGGTAGGCCAACGACTCGAACATCCCGGGTTCGAGTCCCGGCAGGGGCATGGGTGTGGATTTTAATGGTTAAGGGGCGAATCGTGACGGGCTTAAGTCCAAAGTTACTAGAGTGGCCCATATAAACATAAAGTTTACCCATTTGTTTTCCACTTAGCTGGGGATGGGAAGTGCGTCACGGAAGTCTTACACCAGTGAAGATGATCCAAATACTGGCACCCAGTTATTTATTAACATTTGTGAAATGTGGTTGCAGCATAACACAAAGTTTTACCCGCCAATGTGTTTGCAAAAGACAGGGAATGGGGTGTACAAGCGCTTGCACAGACTGTAAAGGTATCACCTGTTGTAATTCTATGGATATTGACCTGGATGATGAATGATAAAATAGAGTAAAAATATATTTGTGCATATTACAGTTTTTATAGAGAAAATATTACATTTTAAAAAAAGTAATTAATTCATATTAAGCAGCTTGTTATAATACAGGTAGTTACACCCATTACAATTTTTGATCATGTTAATACAATATATCAATCATAATATGTACTTCCTTTCTGCTATTGTTAGTTTTATGTACTTAAGCTAAAGATAGTTTTATATAGTATGTGATTCCCATTTATATACCATTGGTCTCAAATATCCACTTTTCATGTTATTATTCATAGACAGGAACACTATACCATTTGTTAAGTAGCATTTACGCAGCATAGCCTGTGGAACAGTAAGTTACATCTCAGACTTTGAGCAAGGAAACTTGGGTTTCCAATCAGCTAGCAGATTTCTCGCATATAATGAAGACTGCAAAAAGAGATTCATATACGGTTGGAGAACTTACGAGGTATCAATGGCGAGAATCAGAGTAAACAGTGCGTGTGTTCTTTAGCATAATGATAATGTAGTTTTCATGTTTTTCATTGGTCTTTCTTTCTTCCTACCTGTCTTTCTTGATGTATTTTATCATGTTTTCGCTTCTTTCTCTTCTTCTTCTCTCTCTCTATTTATCTTTATCTTTTCTGTTACTTATTGCTTCTCTTACTTACACAAACACACTCTTTTTGTGCATGTGCGTGTTCCAGAGCCAAACCCGGGTCACTTTTGATGACCCCGTAACCATGGCTCACCCAAACATAAGTGACGCGATCTAAAAGTTGACCCGAATGGCCCGCTCACCCGACTGAACTGGCCTTAAAAATTTAATTAACTTTGACTTCGTCGTCGTATTTTTCGTCTTCTCGGCGTAACATCTCCGGTCCTGGTCACCACTAAAAGAAACACTGTTGAAACGCAAGGAAATAATATATCTCCTTTGTTCTCCTGGTTGTCGGGTCTAAATCGAATCATCGGGTCAGAACGGGTCCGAATCCTAAACCCAGTCACACAGTTCAAAAGCTGACTCGCATCACCCGACTGAACGGATGACCAGTTTCAGCTCTGGCGTGTTTGTTCTATCTGTGCGAATTGTTAGAAACACTAGTTCATTAGTGTTTGAATTATTAGACAGTTATATTCACAATGTGTTGAATCCGGAGTGGCATGTTCGGAACAGATAAATTTTAAAATATGAATAGAAAACGGCCCCTCTTTTTGTTATTTCAAGAGAAGAATTTTATATGTGTATATATAAATGTGGAACATCTAAGGTATGCTATGCCTATAAGGAACATGCCAATTCTGCTTTTCAACATTTGTAAGTTATCATTTTGATACAGCTTGGATTTGAAATCTTGGTTCTTTCTGTTAAATATTTAGCAGAAAAATTCTCATTCATTCATTTTCTTTTATGTTCAATTTCCTCTACTATTCTGGAATGGAAGGTACTTCCTGTGGTACCTACTGGTTTCGTTATAATCAATGATTCCGCCAAAACCTCGCCTGTAAGGGCGTCAAGTTCCAAATCCTCGAGAACACCCCTAGCTTTAACATTTTTGCAGTGAAAAATAGATAGAAAAGGTCCAAAACTATACATACACCCTCCACATTCTGACTTTACAACCTCCAAACTGAAAATTCTGGTGGGATCCCTAGTTACAATGTACTCCATTCGACTACGCTCAATGAGCCCCACAGAATTCTCAACCGAACGACGCGCAAACAAAGCATGTGTGTTAATCTTTTGATATTATCCTAGATGTGTCTCAGAACTCTCCAGTTCCACTGGAAATCATGAGTATTTAATCTGACCACCAACTTTGGTCGACATTTTGAAAGTGGCTTAATGCATTTTAAGGCACCCGTCTATTTGAATTGCCCTTAGAATATAAAATCCAGAAGTCAATTCTATCTTGCTGTTAGATTTCTCCTGGGAATTGTACTTTATAAGGTTAGGTTTTCTTTTACTACGTTTAAATTCCAAATTTTTATCTGTTCTTTCTTTTATTCTTCTTTTCCTCTCTTTCTTCCCCTCCCCCTCTCATATTTCTATCTAAGAAACATCCATCGGTTTCAATTTTCCATTGTCTGTGTTGAAATTACTTCCTGTATCATCTTATATATACTATTTCATCTCGCTTTTATTCTTTCATTTCATCTGTACTCATTCATGTATATTTGGAAAAATTCTGTGCTTGTGTTGTTTGCTGATTTTCGTTACGGAAGAGAGACGGAGGGAAGGAGAAAGTGTGGTCTCTTTACCAGACACGATTATGGGATAAGAAGGTGCCAATTGTGTGGCCTAGCTGCATGGCGTTCGCTGTCGCAATTTTTAAGTGCGTAGTGTACATTGTAATTTTTGTCTGTTTTTCAAACACAAACAATACATAATTAAATAGATCATAGTGGGTACCCCGTCACCCAATATGGCATAGTAGAGGGTGGCCCACAACTGGGGTGCTCTTTGTAATACCGCCTCTATTGTTCGCAAAACGGCCATGTTCACCTGTCATGTAGGATTATTGTACACAATGGAGAGATTAATGATGTGAGGATGATAAATGATCCTACGTGGCGTTTTAATCGGCTTATCTCGTCACTTTTGACAGGTGCTGTCGGTTTGACATGAACAAAGCGGTGCCGCTACAATGGTGGGTGACGATATACTAGGGCATAGGAGACTTTACAATGTTTTGTTGAACAACGGAATTTTGCCGTATTTGTCCTACTTGGTTTAATGCCTTTTATTCATTGGGAAGGTCGTACGTGAAGGTGTATCGGCTTAGCTGCTCACTTGCGACAAGGCAGTCAGTTGACCACGACGAAAGGCAGATGAAGAGAGATTGCGATAGGTTTTGTAAAGATTAATGTTACAATGGGTTCGTTAGATGCTAGCATTGGTTGATGGATGATGTCCATGTACCTGTAAGACATGAATATAACTAAACGTGACCTTAGAATGAGACGAATACTTTAATATCAGACGTTGAGAATGACGAATGGTTTATTGGATGCGTTATCTAAACAAAGCGGTGTTAGGAAGGCAGTTGTGTTTGAAAAGGACATGAGCTTCAATGACAAGATTAAGGTCTCAGAGGAGAATTAATGTTTCGGATGAAATATGACAATGCGAACGACTCATGGTTTAGGAAAGGATGTAAGAACGGGTTTTAATTTAACTGAGCGCTTTGAATTTCTATAGAATGATAGAACGATTGTCAGCGGGGCAAGTGACAAGGCTTGACGGATGAAGCATGTACGTATGATTTTGACTTGTTATAGAACTAGGCATGAAAAGGTGGATAATAAAGATTTGAAAGAACGCTTTGAATCTCTGCTTGAACAATGGTAGAAGGAAAAGGCGAGCCCAATCTGTGCGTGCCTTTTGAAATAGAGAAATGGATAATCCTTTAAAAGACGATGTCTACCTGACATGTAAGAATATTGGACACAATGTGAGGATTTATGATGTGGGACTAATAAATGATTCTGCGTGATGGTTGAATGGGCTAAGCTTGTGACTTTTAACAGTAGCTGTCAGCAGTATTGTTAAGAGTTGTATGATGGATGACACGGTAGAAGCTGCGTAACAATACATGATGTTAAGAAGCTACTAGCCATAACGGTTGGTCATGGTATATAATGGAATGACAGATGATTTGAAATTACTGGTGTTGTCAAGCATATTCAATGCCTACAATTGTCTCGTATGGTAGGTCTAGAAGCGATGTCAGTTAGGATGATAATCCATCATGCAATTCTAAGAGCGGTACCTCTCTTTAGAAAGATGGTCGTAGAGACACAAAACGATTTTTTTATCTCTTTATAAAAACAGGATTGGATGAATAGGGAGCCAACAATGTACGGGAGTAGCATGATTTTGAAACGTGTCAGACCCTCCGACTTAGCACAGAAGACGACCTCGCAACTGAAATTGAAAGAACACTATTGAATTACAAATACCGTAAAAAATGGGACGTCATACGAAGTGTATCATCAATCGGTCCGCTTTGCAACAAAAAAAGTAGGAAGAGAAAGGATGGTAGCTGGCTAGAACGTTTCACAAGACCGGCTGCAATTACCAATCTTAAAGAACAGAGGTGATAGTAGAACGTAGGTCGACTCGTATTCGAGATAGGCCGATTCGAATTTTTGAA
>JAGDQP010076632.1:0-10035 GCA_022664845.1 Lepisma saccharinum
GTTTTTTGTTTATTCTACGTTACTTCAATTAGCGTTCAAATTGATTTCCATTAAATATAATATTTTCATTTTCATTTTATTGGCATACAATTTAACACAATTTTCAATTTTGGTGTCAGTTTTTCTCGAAATTGACTTTTAACGTACACGTTACAAATATAACAAATGAAACATTGAAGTTACTAGGATTCGTAATTAGGACGGGAAGAGGATTCAACAACATATTAACATTGCAAAAAATGTACTATCCTTATGTTCGCTCCAAGGTAGAATATGCTTCCTCTATTTGGAATCCATATCAATTGAAACATTGCCAACAATGAGAAAAAATCCAATCAACATTTCTTAAATTCCTGACTTTTAAAGAAACTCGAATCTATCCTGCTTATGATAGTTACAATGTAGTCATTGAGAGCTTAGAACAAAGGCGCTTAGAACAAACTAGATTTTATAATTGCAATGTATCTTAAATTATTATGCGATAACCCCGCGTTGATTGAATGTTGGCAGGAACGGCTCTAAGATGTCTTAAATCAAATGCGTCGACATTTAATCGAATTTTGTTATCTAACTACTCAACAAGATACGAATTTTCGTGTATTCGGCGAACAATCATCCCGACGATGTCATAGCGTGTAGCGATAGTTTTTGATACATTTTTCTGTGGGGTTGTGTTTAAGATAAAAAAACGTCTTCCATTCCCAAATGCTGTTACTTCTCCTTTCTTTTCAAAGGCTCGTTTACAATTTTTCAAAACCTTTTTGGAGATTTTCGTAAGACAATGTTGTACATTTATCTACGGTTTCAATTCTGTCATAATTAGATTCATATTCGTATGTCAAAACTAAAAGTACATCTAAACGTAAACGAGGATCGTAACCACCTACCAAGTTATTACTAGAAGTTTTTAATACTCCATGCATATTTGCATTAAGTTGCATAGCTAGTGTCTGGTGATAAATATTCCAGTCCGTTGCGTGTTTGTTGACGTACGGTTTCAGCGCTCGTTGTATGTGTTCACAGGTTTTTTCTGTCAGGCCGATACTGTAATGAGCCATCGTATTTGAGAACTTCAGTTGTATTCCTAATCGTATAGCTAAATCGTTAATGATTTTAGAGCGTTGCGAAGATAACCGGTCTAATATCAATTTTGAACAGGGTTTTTTAGTATAACTCTATCCACAAATTCGTCAACTATACTCTTCCGTACTAACATCTTTAAGTGGTTCTACTATTAAATAACGAGTTGTTATGTCACAAACTATCAATATATATTTATATCCTCCTTTCTCCGTTTTTGGCAACGGCCCAACTTGATCGACAACTAAGGCTCCATAAGGTTGAAATTCAGGATAAGTTTGAGGGATAATTCCTTTTCCTGTTATCGCGTTTATTGACTATGGAGTTCACGCATAAGTTGTTTTTCCCTTATCCATCTTTTCAAATTTGGAAGATAGATTTTCTTACCAGGTGTGTAAATATGAAACCGGAATTTATGTACAGACAAGACACAGTGATTGGATGACAATGCTAAAAAGTATTTTATTCGAAGTATTGGCCATCGCTAGCGATACATTTCTGCAATCATTCCGGCAATGTGTGGATGCCAGACCAAAATCTGTGCTTCTTGTGCTGCAAACCAAACATCAAGCCATTTTCGTAAGAAGTGAAACGCTGGTCAGCAAGTGCGTGTCCCATGCATGCAAATAAGTGAAATTCGGAAGGCGCCAAATCTGGTGAGTAAGCCGCATGCGGAAGAATTTTCCAGCTAAACGTCGCAATTGTTTCCTTGACCGATTTTGCAATGTGGGAGGGTGCATTATCGTGATGCACAATCAGTTTATGTTGTCTATGGTCATATTCTGGTCGTTTTTCACGCAAAGCTTGATGCAAGTTGATCATTTGTTGTCGGTAACGTTGGGTATTAACGGTTTCCCCAGGTTTCAGCAGTTCATAATAGAAAACTCCATTCTGATAGCACCAATCGTATGTCAAACTCCATAGCAATTTGGTCATGCAGTCGATGTCGCCGGTTCTCCTGGAGTTAACCATGATCTGTTACGCTTAGGATTCTCGAAATATCGAAAGATCCAGTTTTCGTCACCAGTCACAATTCGATGGGGAAATGATTTCCTTCTGTACCTGGCGAGCAGAATTTCGCAAGTGATTTTTCGGTTTTCCTGCTGTCGTTCAGTGAATGCATGTGGAATGCATGTCAAAACAAGCAAGTGGCGCACAGGACGCAGTTTTACGGTAACCACAGTGACAATTAAGGCCGTCTATGCAGAAATTACGGCATCATATTTACGCACCTGGTAACCACCGTACCATATGTTTTCGCATACGAAAAATGTCCAGTTAATGGAGAACCATGGAGTTCATGGAATGTTTCATTTCGTGTCAAATGTGGAATACAGATTAACTTAGTCTGATCCGTGAACTTATATAATCTATATAACTTAGCATCTTTTAATGCGTAGTAGCCGGATGCACGTTCAATATTAACATCAGTTTGTTCGAATGTCTTCAAATACTTGTAGGTAGGACCCAAAGTATTGTCCTGCTTGTGCAAAGTTGTAAGATCAAATTGTTCAGGAATCACCACGCTATAATCAAGTTGCTTTATTTCAAAATCTCCTTTCTGTATGGGTGTTTTAGTTTCCCTTGAAAGATAGTCAGCTGAATTAGAATTTGATGCCACATATACTACATCGTAGTTGTATTCCGAAAGTAATAGTGCCCTAGTCACGAGTTTGGCAGGAAGATTGTTTGAAGTTTTCAGATATAGCAATGCTTTGTTGTCCGTATGTAATGTGAACGTTTTCCCTTACAAATATAATGCAAAGGATTTCATCATACTAATTATAGCTAAAAGTTCTTGTCCAATTACAGCGTACCTTTGTTCTGTTGGAGTAAGCAATCTGGAATAGCAACTAATGGGATATATATCATCTGATTGTTCATTTTTTGTATTAAAATTCAGAGATCGTATTCATTGTTGCATCAGTAAACAAATGAAGTGCGGAGCTTGGTCATAGAGTTTAAGCAAAGGGGCATTTATCAGAGGTTTCCTTTAATTTAAGGAATCCCTTCTGTTCGATTTCTCAAACAAACTTCTTATGTTCCTATCAGTAGTCGCAGAACCTCCTTATGTAATTAGAGAGACCAAGAAAACGACGCAGGTTTTTAACCGATTTAGGTGGTTGAAACGATGACGTTGACTTAATAACTCAGTCGCTTACTTTTACAACATAGGTGCAGAAGCAGTGGTGCAAGATAATAAGCTCATGTTCCATTAGCTTTGTCTTTTCTAAGGATAATCGTAATCCAACTCTATTCAATCTTTGAAAAGGTTTTCCAAAATTTTTGGCATTGTACTTTCCTGATTGTGATATATAAATATATCGTCCATATAATACGAGATATGCTCAGGCTCTAGATTACTTTGTGTAAGAGCAAGGATCTGGATTAAGCAGGACGGTGAAATTCAAATGCCCTGGAATAGTACCTTAAATCTATAAGTATCCATGTTTGCTAAAGTAAAGCTAGTACAATATTGTGATTTCTCGGTAATAGAAATGCAAAAATATATGCCTTTTATAACTAACTCGCAATACCAGAGCTTTCCTGACATGTCAGCTAATATCTGTTGTACGCTACGCAGCGCAGTAAGTTGTAAGTTGACCATCGAGTTCAAAATTCAAAAATCTGTCAAAAATCGATAGGTTTGCTTTACGCACTAAAAAGGTGAGAGAGTTATATGCACTCTCTATGGGTTCGATACCACCTTGTTTTAATAAACATATTTACCAATTCTTGGATCCGCGGTCTGATAGTATGAGCGATATGGTAAGGTCTACGTCTAAACGGCTCTTTAGAAGTTAGCTCTATATGATGTTCGTAATTCCGGAGTAGTCTCATCCAATGCAAAAACATTTGCATATTCGTGACATAAACGAAGTATTTCCTTGCGTGTCTTAGGCTTTACATCACTCCATATTTGAATTCGACTAGGATCTAACAGTTCTATATTACGCTGGAGCTCTTATTGGTCATTGTCCATGTCAGTTTCCATAATGTTAAAACACTCACGTTCGGTAGGTATGTACAAGTCTTCAGGTTTTCCGAATTCGGAAAACTAGGAATTATTGTTTTATAGGCAAAGGGATTTATTACCTCTATCAAATTTTCCATTTCTGATATAATACATCTCGGAACTAAAATTTCGTATTCGTCAAATACATCCTTCCTATGTTCAAATAGTTGTTCTTTTCCTGATTTTGAAAACTGTAACTGCACCTTTATTACTATTTTTGACCTAGGTGGGCAAACTACCTTTTTCGAAACCACAAACGTTGGGTGTTTAACCTGGTCTATTAAATAATTTACATTTTCCGAAACTACATAAGCTTCACTAGAATCTGGAACAAATTTCACAGGATGTTTTCCAAATCGTTTCAGCGTTAAAGTGTTATTTTCGTAATCAACTCGTGCACACTAAGGCATTAATATATCATTCCCTTTTAAAGTTTTCTTTGCAAAATTTTTATTATACAAAAGCATAATGAAAGGTATGCCCTTGTATCCAAAATTTAACTATCGCTAATTGACCTAGCGTGATTACATCTTGTGTCGCTGTCAATTATTTTGGTATTTATACCACATTTCTATCAATTAAACTAGTTTGCGAGGCTGTATCTATGAGAGTATCATAGTAATTCCTGTTTGCCATAATTTTAGCGTATGCCATATTATCCTTACATTGAAGAGGGTATTTTACTGGAGATAATGTTCCTTGAATTTGCGTTTTACCTGTACCATATTGTATCGCCGGTAAAGCTATTTGTCTCGGTTGATAATTGTACTTAGGTTGGAACCCTTGTTGTATGGGTGCCTGCTAATTATCTGCAATATTGATATTGGTTGTCAAAATGTACACCATAACCTGTGTTTGAGTAATTACCTCGTGAATAACTCGAATTTGTGAAAATTCTGCCCCTTCCTCTATAATTTCCACTCAAATTAGGGTTACCTATATAATTAGCACGATTATGTTGAAATTTACCTCCATTACCGTTTCCGTTGCAACCTCTACCTGAATTTCAACGATATTGTTGGTTACTACAATTATTATTTTTACTTCTTCGCTGAACATTATCATTATTCGCAATTTTACCACGTTGGTTATTTACATAATTGTTATTATGTTCCTCAAAATAATTTTTACCTTTTTCCTAAGATGAACGTCCCTTCATTAAGGCCAATTTCTCTAATTCCTTACTTATTTCGTCTGTCTGGCCACTACCTTTAGTTTTAGCCTTTTATCTACTCCCGATAATTTATGTTTAGTTTTACCTTTTTGCTTTCCGTTTTTGTACTTTCGTTTGATTCATTTATTTTTGACGCCCTTTGTACTGTTGTCAGAGGTACGGACTCTAAACTTGATAACTCGGCATTGGATGAAATCTGATATTCTTGAGAGTCAGTGTCCTCAGATTCACCGAATGTACTATTGATTTTATGTTTGCTAAGTTTCTTTCGTCTCGCTTTTACAAGGTCATATAAATTAGCTTTGCTATATTTACCTATTAACCACAGATTTGCTAGAGTTTTGCACCCTGTCACGAATTACTTGGCCACCGTCGATCTTCGCATGCGTTTTTGTGAAGGCTTTTATTATTTCCTTCTTAAACTTTTCATAATTTAAACTATTTAAGTTTTTCTTCTCAATGCGAAGTTGGAGCCAGTTTCTTCCTTTCCCAGTAAAGGTGCTTAGCAACATTTGTTTGGCTCTGTTGTCTTCCCATTGCATTTGGGTTCTTACGTCATCATAGGTTTTTAAAAACTATTCGATGTTGTCCCTATCTACATCAAAATTTGGTATGGGTACCTTGTAGTTTTGAACCGCAAAGTGGTTATGCACCGGTGATGGTGGGTCTGTCATTTTTTTCTTTTGCGTGCAAACTGTCGCGTAAAATGAATATTAGGAGGAACTGCTTTCCTTGATTTCCGCTTTGACTCTGGTAAATAGTACTCCTTCGCAAGGTTATATAACTGCTCTAATGAGGAATCTAGCACATCAGCTAAACCGTTAAGTCGCTTACCATGGGACATTTCATGATTGCAACATATTTTTACACTTTTCCGAACATGATAATGCTTTGCGCGTATGAAGCCTAACATTATATTTCAAGTTGAATATATATTTATTAATTTTAAATTTCCTAAACCATAACCCGTAATCTATCCTATGTAATAATCACTTTGGACCATATACATTATCTTAACACTTGATCTTCGTGATTTTTATAACACTGTTCAGCACCAATCGTACATTGCGATAGTACCCGAAATACTTTGTTTATCGCTTTGGCATACATTGCGCTTATACATTACAAGGTGGACTTCTAAGCCCTTATTACTTGTAAACCTTTGTGGGTAGTTCCCACTCATTGGTACAAATAACTACCTAAATATTGTAATTTAATAGATTTGGATATATTATCTTCACCATCGTCACTTGTGAAGGATGACGAGTCTGCACCGTGCGCAAACAACTTCGTTGCTAACTGAGATCGTTACACTTGTAATTTTTGGGTATCATAAAACAGCAATCTCCGCCATGTTCGCCTTCCGTAGGAGGGAAGTGACTCTAGCCCGAGTACTCAAATGCAGTTTCTTTAAACGTAAATTTCACACTATTTTTTTCACTTGTGTGATAGTAACCTTTTCCTAATTTCCTGCAATATTTCAGTTTGGGCAAGTGAATACCAGTGTTCATTCGTGGATGATTTCAATGATGAACGGATGAGTTCCGCTGGATTCGCTAGCCTGTAACCAAATTAAGTCTGTTCTGGTTTAGGATTGGGATTGCGCAGATATGAACTCTCGAACTCAGTTTAAAATAACAGTTTCATATTTCATAGTGGCAATGTTCGGTTTGTATTTTTTCCAAAACTAAGAATCGTTAAAGTCTGCACAAGAGTTTTGTAGAGTACCAGCAATTAACACAAGGCAACTAAGGCAGAAACCAAATAACTATTCAACTTACTTGTACATGCTGATTTAATCAAGATCGTTGCAATGTCAAGAGCGTAAAGTGTAATGTTGACTGTAGGGGTAAGTGTGTTAAATGCGAGACCGCTGCCTGTCGACACCGATATTTACGAATTCTGAAAATGACTGTCAATTTTGAGTTCGGTAGAATAATCACGTGATTTAATAAGATACGTTTGTCATTCTGACGTCAATTGGTTCGTGTCTCCTGCCTTGCGTTGCTTCCCAGTTCAAGCATTCTTTAACGTGTGTTCCGCGTTGCTTCATGAAATATCAACTACTCAGCGATTGTTTATTTACTAATTTTACATTTTTTAGCGTATTTGTATAGCCATCACCTTATTCATCCTTGATTACAATAATTGCTTCCTCGTGTACATTTGAAGTTTACAATAAAATACGTTTTTACCCTCTACAGATATTCAACAGATATATTCAACATTCACTTAATTTCAATGCAATCAATATATTGTTGGAGACTGCATGCGCAGTCTTTTAATGATTCTGATTGTCTTATCGGTCTGTAAACACACCAATCTCTTTTGTTAATATTTTGCTCGCAATAAATTATATTTCTGGAATAGTCTTAGTGTAGAAGTAGCGTTAATCTACTAGGTAAATCGAGTTACCCACTGAAAATAACTTAAAATGTTATCTTGAATTGCACACAGCACAGAAATGTAAATTATCAGTTCAATTGCAATATATATTGAGACCCTAAACTTACTCTCGAATGCTGTAGCATTCGAAGGTGGGTGCAAGAGATAAATATAATATAGTTTATATATGTACTTTCGACACTTGCGGAAAACTAATATTTGTGTAACCAAAAGCTAAAAAACTTCCTAGAAACTTAATTCCATTGTAGATAGAAAACTGAACAAAATATTCGAATATGAAATTTTCCAACAGTTTTACAATCTGTCAATCGTGAACCGAATATTCTTGGCACTAACCTATCAAAGTCAGAGACTAATCCTGTGTATGTGAAATACTCTTCGTGCAATGCCTACAACAGCTACTTCCAGTCGTTTGTGAATGGTGTTTAACTACTCCTTTTTCTTTTCAAGTTGTAGCAAAGAAAATTCCTAAAGACAGCAATGCATGCGATATGATAATAAACACTTTACTAATCTTGAACACATATGGATTGTTACGGAGCGGCCGTGGCTCAGACGTAGAGCATTGGCTTAGCTTTCGGGAGCTCGTGGGTTCCATTCCAGCTCTCAACCATCCTGACTGGGGATTTTGCTCAACCACACGAGGCAAATTGCCGGCATGATAACTTCAATGTAGACCTTGACTGACACCTTTCCACGTACTTTCCCCTACCTTATCCCGACCTGATGACTAATTGCCATAAATAAAATTCAATTCAAATCGTCTACATTGCTGTTCACATCTATTTAAACTTAGAAGCTTCTAAAGCTTCTAAGTTTTCGACCATACATGTTATTAGATGTCTCGCAACCTATTTCATTAGTAAACAAGGTATATGAAAACACCGTAAAAATATATGAAGTCCCATTCCATATTAATAAGACAGAGATAATGCATTAAAGCCAGCATGCAGTGCTTTATAGGCAATATTAATAAGTAGGTACCTCACTGCTATATTAATGATTTTATTTGAACCGTGCTGGTAGACCCAAGCAGGTAACCTAAAAACTGTAAGATTTGGCCCGAAATATTCTAAAATTAAGTATTTACCGGGAAATTTAATTTTCGTAAATTATTGCTCATAGAAACGCATTTCAATAGGTTTATTACTTGAATACTTTATATATCGATGAACTGGTGAGTTCAACGTCAGAAATCTGAAAAAATAACCCTACTCATGCACATTTCAAGAATTGATAATTGACAATACACAGGAATTTAAAGCAGGGATTGAATTTTCAAGATTTTCGAGTTTACGACGGCTCATTTTGGGTAAATCAGTTTGCGAGATATAATGCTTTCTTTGGCTATAATCGGTATTCGAGAGCGTATAAGTTTGGGAAAATCTGTTACATTTGTTTCACGTTCCTATTGTGTCATTGTGTTGTCCATCTGAATATATGTTGTGCTGTAGTTTAATCGTACTCTGGGGTGTACTTAATAACATATTGATATCAATTGGACGCTCTTCAGTGTAACGTCTCCTATTTATATAAGACCTTCTGGTTCAATAAAAGACTCTTATTCATTCAGTTGATTTTCATCATATAATCTTCTTCCGTTATGTTGTCCGAGTTAAATATCACTGTAAAATTTCTAACTCCTTTGGAATAAATGCCTATGACTGGAAAATCTTTATATATTATTTTTTGTAAAGATATGTTATGCTACTAACCGTCGAATTTTCCTACAAGCTAAAATTTAAAATAAAAAAATAAGTTTCCATCATAGTGGGACAAAGTAAAATGTTCTATAAACTGACGATTTGTTAGTTTTGTAGCTGAGAGTACTAAGTATTCTCTACATAATCAAATCATCGAGGTATATCCATGCTACTATTGTTCAAATTAGTAACATACGCAAACAAAGAAACCAAATTCCTGATAAAGTCTCTCGAACATTTTTCAAGTTCTTAAGCCTCTGAGATTAGCACAAAATTTGAATGCTCTGTTGATTAAAGCGTCCAATTTTAGTTTAACTGAAGTATGTAGAATTTGCAACAACGGCAGAACAAAATTTTAAGACGAAAATGTTCTATAAGTCTCGCTGAGCTTAAAATTTACTTAACATCTTACAACTAATTGCCTTCAAATATATGTGAATTTATTCGAACAGTCTATATCACATCGCTGTTTTGTTATTCAAATGAAACTAGAACTCAGTTCGATAGGGGGTGCATTATTTTAAGATTTGCTTACCTTGAATCTGGGACGACTCTCTTTCACATCCCTGGCGCTATAATTACCCATCTCTAGAGAACAGATTTTTTAACAAAACCCTTATAT
Source organism: Lepisma saccharinum (assembly GCA_022664845.1). Lineage (NCBI taxonomy): Eukaryota > Metazoa > Arthropoda > Insecta > Zygentoma > Lepismatidae > Lepisma > Lepisma saccharinum. The sequence goes on from JAGDQP010076632.1 coordinate 10,002, forward strand.
TCAAATACCAATGCCATTTTCAAATTTAAACAGT
>JAGDQP010076633.1:0-10035 GCA_022664845.1 Lepisma saccharinum
TTTTCGAATCGTGTTTTAAGTTCAATTATAAAACAATTTATATCATCATATTTTTCAACCCATATAATATATAAATTAAACTTTATTTGATTTTTTGTTTAAAATATACATGTTATACAACCTACCATTTCGATATGCAACTCGCCAATCAATGGAATGGAAAGTTTTATATTTCGGTTATTTCTAACGGAACTGTGGTAAATCTTTAAGTAAATATATATGTTTGAAAGGCGATAAGAGTTTAAAGAAAATACTCGTTTTCAAACCTAGTTCATTTAGTCAAAAGAATGCACCCAGTTACAATTTCTTTTCTCATGACCAAGTATTTAATATATTCGACTGTTCGAGAACAATTCAGAAAGTTTTGAAACTGTCCTCACATAGAAAAAAAGAATAAGATTTGTACCTTTGAGATATTATGAAATATACAAGTATATATATAGTTTATATATATGTATAAATATTAATTAAAATTACTAATTATAACTCATAAACCATTGGCGTAGAGAGTGAAGAAAATAAAACCAAAGGGCGAGCGTTGATGAATGTGAAATGTAAATAGTATTTTTTTCGGACATACAATTACAAAGTTTAATTTAAAAGTTTCTATCAATAAAATAATATATGTTTATAAATATTGGTGATAAACCAATTATCAAAAATGTTCAATAAACATGAATTATCCTGTCAAATACTTTGACAAGGTAATGCAAATTATATCACATTGAGATATCGTGGCAATGCATCTTTGTATAAAATATATTAGAACACAGATTCGTTGTAACTTATGTATGCTAAGGAAACTCAAGTAGTCTATCATCTTATTTATGTTTAAGTACACAAGTACTCACAACGAATGGTCCCAAAAATGCTTGCCAATGAATTTAGAATGGGAAACGATATAAACAAATGCTGAAACCAAAGAATTAAGAGTTAAATATTGATGGAGACAAGATTGACTGAATTAATCAGTATGTTTAACTACGAGAGCTGTAGAAAATAAATGGCAAGAGTACTGAGGAAATAACTAAAGGATGTAAAATTGTATCAAGATCACTGGAAGACAATTTTATTTTAAATAGTAGATTTCTAATGTCTCTGAAGCGTAAACTCTATCATTGTTACTAATATCTAATGTTACATGGTTATGAAACTTGGACAGTAAATGTAATACCAGTCAAAGATTAAATGCTACTTGGAACACAATGGAAGAATACATTTTAAAATCAATAGTAACATCAGGAACACGAATAAATTGACTTGTTATCAAAATTATAAGATATGATCATTACTGTAAAAATTGAAATGGGGATGTGCCACACAATTAATTACAGGAACAACCAAAACGAACGTTTAGAGGAACACACAAATAAGGATATGTTCAAGGAATCATTCGTTTTTCAGTCGCTACTTGGATGAGGACAGTAGCTGAATGTATTTTTGGAAACAGAGGGATAAAATATGGGAAAATATATCGATGCATATTATAGCTCCATAATTACTTGATAGATTTCAGTATTTACACAGAAGCACTATATTCATTGATATTTATCATCAATGTAATATCCTTCATGTTTCATTCCATTTCTTTCTATACATTTTGAAATACTTGTTTTCAATTTTAGTTTGGTCACATGTTTTTCTCTTGTTGCAACGGTAACTTAATCTTCTATTATTTCGACAGGCATAAACCATACACCGTTGGAATAGTCATATGAACCGGTGGGAAAATCTACAACTGACTCTGAAATAGTAGACCCGGGCATTCACTTAGTAACCACCATTTGTCCCTTTGATTTTTACTCTCTTTTGGATATATTTTAAAATAATTTTAATTTATACAGGGGAGATTTGGTTTTATCTACAATAAAACCACGACTTAGTTGTTTCTTGTTTTGTCAAAGTTATTTCAACTTTAACTCTCGTAAACTAGCCTGTTGTATTCAATCGTGTTTAAATATTTGAACAATATTCGATAAGCTTCCATTAAATAGTTCTTCTCATAGAAAAAAAATATTTCCTTTTAATTTAGATCAAATTTCTTATGTGAGATAGCCTTATCTCCTAAACAAATAAACGTAGAAGAAAAACGACTCTACATGTGAACTTTTAATTATGAGCTAGCCTGACACGATGTATAATATCACGCCATTTTCATTAAAAAATCTAGATACAAATGCAAAATGGCGGTTTCATTATGGAAGACACGAATACTGTTTATCCAGAGCCGATATCAAAAATTTGCTCTCAATACTTATAGCCGGTTTCGACTTACTATGGTATTTCCAAACTTTTGCATCACCCTCAAATAAATAAATTCCTTTATTATTTGTGTTCCTATTGACAGTTGAAATTTAGAAAATTAACACCAGTGATAACTTTGTAAGCGTCGTTTTTTGGGGAATATGGTAATAGTGACAATGAAAGAAATAAACTGCGAACTCCTGCGAAACCTTTGTACAAGCCACCGCTTATGTCGTAAATTAAAAAAAAATAATATATTTTTGACGCATCTTTGGAAGTAGCGGCCAGTTCTTGGGCTCTAGACGGTGTAGTGTAAACTATTGCTGTATAGATTAGCAAAAACACCGTATTGCACATTTTCGGTGAAGATACTTTTAAGTAGATTCCCTGGACTGAAACCAGTAAATGAAGATATTTAGAATTGTGATTTTCCTCCCCTTCCTACAACATTAGTTTGGTAAGGAAATGCCATCACCTACAATTTAAATCACCATACTTCATACGGGATGTCATAACGAAACCCACTAGGTGAATAAAATTTAATTTTCAAAAATTTAACCAAAATTGGATTTGCCCCTTTATCCCTTCTATGTTTGCAACGTTACGCTAATGATCTATGCGTCACTCTATTTTGTGGACTATTTGAAAAGAAAATAGCCATCATTTATTGTTGTCCGATAATTACAACCGAAACTACAATTATTTTAAGAAAGAACCAGCAAAGTCGCAGCCCTCAAAGGGTTACGTGCACATAGTAAAAAACTTCTCACAACTTAAAAAGTATACCGTTTTAATTTACATTTGTTTAGGCATGTTCTAAAAGAATCTGAAGGTAGCAGTCGTCAGACACGACTTTCCTACGGGTCTTATGGACAGGGATTGTATAAGTAAGATAATATATCAATTTTCGTCCGTGTTTTCAGAACTGTGTCGGATCAGTATACTATAAATCTGTTTTGAATTGTCGGCTTTCTGAAAGTAAGAAGTATTTTCTTAAAATGTTAGAAATGGATTTATTCTTTAAGGGTAATGTAAAGCGACGATCTCCAACCAAAATTTAGCATTATCTCCGTATATGTCTAATGTCTTTTTATCGTTGCACGAGCTTTCCTTGCTGCTCCTTTAAATTCAGGCGTCGAGAGTTCAAACTTTTAGGGAAGAAAGTTTATAACCAATTCAAGAGCATGATCTATGCAATTGTTTTCATTTTCTTTCGTTGTTGAAATCGCTGCATTGTTGTTGTGAATATCGAAACCTATAACAATGAAGCTCCTTCAACAATTAACAAAAACGAATTAAAACTCGGCATCGTGCATTCTCTTGAATTGTTTAAGAACTGTCTTCCTGAAAATTTGAACCCTCTAGGCATGAATTTATAGGAATAGCAATGAAATTTTGTATAGCAGTGAAACTATATTAGACAACCGTCACTTGTTGGAGATCGTTGATTTAGTTTATCCTTAATTTCATAAGATAGAACACGCGGTTGCATATCAGTATATAGTATATTTACATACAGATTTGTTTCTTTTCATATTTTGTTTATCTTTCTTCTTTGAACCAATTGTGACTAAGCTGATTTCAATACTCTTTTATACATTCAGATTAATAATATTAAATGTCGATTTAAGAGCCCTGCAGAAGAAAGCACGATAGAGAATAACACCTAGTTCAAGCTCTGATGACAAAATAGTAGTTACTACGACTTCTTACGACACGTTTAAACACTTTCTGATTAATTACTTAAGGATCGAAACATTCACTGATTGAGAATATTTCCTACTATTTCTGGGAAAATTCGCGAAGAAGTTGGCGGAATAAATATCTTGATTACTATTTGGTTACCATAAAAAGTTTTCCTTTTTCCTACATTTGCTAACTGGAAATTGTTAAATGCAAAGCAAAACTCCAAAAACAGAAAGACGTTTTTTAAAATAATGCCGGGCACAATGAATTTCCAGCAATGAACATTTTTATCTTGGCAAATGCCTGTTTGTTATGTACCTTTTTACTTAGCGATGACAGTTTTGGAGAGGTTAAATACACAAATATACGTTATTGATGCGCTAGTTCTTACTATTGCTTTTGTAATTTGCGCTAATTAGCGAACGGAGTAAAAACAGTTGAGGACAATATACCGACAATACTGCCAACTACGCACCTTAGTCGTTGATAAATGGCGACAAATAACCGCTCGTGAGCATAACGTTTAGCGTAAATAATGCGAACAATGCCATTTAGGTGTTATAATGTATTGTTCATTTTATTTTTAAAATTCCGGACATTTTAAAGGCAAAGACAAATGCCGGCCTGACATTTCTAAACAGGTCATGTCCAGTAAAAACCTGACGGCTGTCAACGCATGTGCGTAAATAAGATTGGAACTGGAAACTTGGAATCCAAGAAAGCAAATTATTTTTTCCTGTGTTTTTCAAGGATTGCTACCGATAACTGCAAATCCTTTCATTTGGTTGAAACATTAGATATATATCAATAAATTTACTAATTTTTTAACAGTGCAGCAACACTAAGCCCTAATATATCAGAGATTGTATACATTTGCAATTTGAATAAGATATTGTTGCCACTTATGTTGTGTTGTGTAATTTTTAGAATTTATATTCACATGAAATTATCATTGGACATATTTTCTGCGTGCACATTATTCAGGGAGTTTTATACCAAATTAAATCTGAGATTAACTCTTAATACACCCTGTTGCTTAATTCATCAATACAAAAGTAATGCCTGAGTTATTCATTAGAAAAAGGAAATATGTGTTAAATCATATATTCAGCTTAATTATAATTCATTTAATTTCGTTTTGTTGAGTGTGTTCAAATGTAAAACGTGAAAAATGATGCAATACAACATTCTTTATTTCAATAACGCACAATAGAAATGCTAAAAATTTAGCTCAATATAAACTAAAAGGGTAAGTTATACTTTGAGTAAAATGTTACGTTTCAGATGTAAATTCAAAGTTGCACACTGTATTAATGGATCCAAATAAAAGTGCATTTAGATTCTTTTGGAAACAAGTCTTTTCATATTCTCAAATACGTGGGCTATTCCAAATCAACTGTCCATTGATAATGCAAAAATATATATAATGATAGAGAAAATCATTTGCATGTGAACGAAAATTCTTCACTACTTGCCTATTATTTCACAATTTAGTTACAAGTTGAATTCAAGCAATTGTTGTAAATAAACACTAGTCCGAACCGAAAGAACGTGACTACCTATTATACACAAAAACACTTTTACTCTATTCGCTAGCTGGATAGCGCTTAACCGTAAATGTTCTTTATCAATATTTCAATAAATCTTCAAAAATACCTTCACTAGTGTACGCATAAAAAATCTTCACTAAGATGTGGATGGCAAAGATGAAATAGATACTCGTTTGTGATCAAAGAATTCATTCATCAGCAAAGTCAAAGGAAACGTTAAATCAAGTCTCTGTAGGAGTCCAAACGTTATGTTGAATTTGCGTATACTCGAAGGGTCATTTTAATTGGAACTATCAGATATAGATTAATTAATTTTCTTCTTTGACAAGGGCAGGCCTTGCTTGTCTGCGTGTCTGGTTCGACAAGTGTCTGAATTTCGGAGAAGTGATTTAAGTAATAAAGTAACTTTTTCAGGTATTACTATTTGTTTGTGTGTCTTTACTAGCTAATGGAAAATATATTTCGAATAAACAACGATTCAGTGGAAAATAATACAAGATATTTAAACCGTAGGAGTGCAATATATATTAAGTATTTACGTTTCACTCATATTACATCTACGCGTATCTCTCTTCATCTAAATTTACTGTGTCCTCGCTGTCATTTATATATGAATATCTGTAATGGAACATGAAAAGAGTTATGGGTTATGCGCATCAATAATATTGTTTAAGAATTTATATCTGATCCTTTTGTTTGTGTGTTTTAGATCGTACGAAACTAATGTTTTCTGTTACTAATTTCAGGCAAGACATTTTCCGGAATAGTAGATGATCTTAGCCACTCAACCAAAGAAAGAGATTATTTTACCTCGCATTTGTTCCATCTCGTTGGTTCTTCCTTAATCAGAAATTGAACAAAAATTTAATAGCCAGGAAATGTATAAGCGGAAATTGTGATATTAAAATGAAAGTATTTTTGTAATCTATTGCCCTCAAGATAACAGTGATAAACTTATATGTTATATGAATCACTTATTTCCTTTTAGATGTATGCCACCGAAGAGAAACGACATTTTAATGCGAATTTTATGATATCTGGATGTGTACCATTTTTTTCTTCTATCTATTCACATTGATTTACCTCTCTAACTACGTAGGAGAATTACATTGTAGAACTGTCTTTGTCATGTCATATCCGCTACAGATATAATGATATTTCTTATTATTACAAAACGCGAAAATATCTAGCATAATCTTATATACTACTGTTAATGAGTGAGGAAAAATCATTATAAACCCGATTTACTAACAGTATTTTTTTCTTTTAATAATAACACGATTGAAAATTTTATTTGTGTGACATTAAAAGTTTCTGAGAAACACATACCTTGATCATTGAAATTAATTTATTTACGGCATTTAGACATTTATTTTCCAGATAGACAAAGGGTGGGAGAAAGGATGCAGCAGGAAATCGGACAGGATCCAAGTTTAAGATACTATTCGGCTAGTTGAATGGCGTAACTGAGTAAAACTCTGGAAAAGAAACATGTCAAGATGGTCAAAGCTGGTATCGAACCTGCGGCCTCTAGAATGCGAGGCAATAACTAATATCTACGTTCGTTCGGTAGATAACTTGATGAAGATTATTTCTGGAGATAGTAAAAATTATATTCGCTCTACTGACATTAGTTCAAGAAACTGAATCTCTTAGCTGCTATGTAAGAGAAAAAATGCATCAAGATAATTGACAAATGGGTTCGGTTTAACGATTTCCTAATTATGATAAAAGATATATCATATTTCAGAATGCTATTTAGTTACTGATAAGTAAACTAAACTACGTAAATTGTTTAAGATTATATAAAAGATTTGTGAATTGGAAGCTTAATATTTTTAAAGAAATACTTTCAAAAAACTTTAAATTTTAAATATAAAACATATTTCGAATTAGATCACTTAAAACACCTTTGGGAACATTAATTATATTCTTATAGTGTGCTAAATTAAAGATTTGGGTGATTATTTGAAAATGTTTATCCATCGATGATTCGATTAAAATGTTAGTATTTTTTTTAAAAAATAAATAATTTTTAAATATGTATATGTAGAGATGAACATTTTTCGCTGATGCGATATGTGCGAAACGTTAAAAAAATGTGTATATGTTTCATGAAAACTCAAACTTTTCGTTTTAGAACTAGAAATAACGTTTGTATTGTCGCAAATTTTTGCCAAATTGGGGTTTGTTGCGATATCTGCGAATGAAATCGAGGAAGTGGAATTCGTGCTAATTATAACTAAAAAGCGCAATTTCCAACAATATTTAAGTTAAAAATCTTTGTATTTTACAGAAAACGTGTACGAGACTTCAAATGTTTGCATTAATTTCTGTATTTCAGTGAATGCATTAGCTAGAATGTGCGCCTAATCGTGGTATATCCATATTTTAGTATTAGATACATCTTACTAACAAAAATATACTGTTTACAAGGACCATATTTGTTTTTAAAGAATGTGCTAAATTAAAAAAAAACGACATAAATGGTACATTTTTGATAATTAATGCTACAAAATATCAAAACAGTTGCTACAAAGATTCGTCTATATGTATATGAGATAATATTGTAAAGCAATGTAGATGTGCTTCTCACAGACTGACAAAACAACTCTTACAAGTTACTGATAAACCTTCCCTGCCATTTGCAATTATTTCATAGTATTTTAGCATCCCCGAATACAAAAGAAATTATTAGATAATACAATATATGAATTTATCTGTCCTCTCTCTTTTCTTCCCTTGTCTGTCTGTTTCTCTATCTATCTCTCTATCGCTCTCTCTCTCTCTCTCTCTCTCTCTCTCTCTCTCTGTCTCCATCGCTCTATCTCTGTCTGTCTTTCTATAAACGGTACCCTGAAATAATACCCAAAACTTGGTTATGTACATTAAAGCAGCTTAAATAGGTGTAAAGGTGAGTTAAATGTTATTAACGTGCTGGTGAGCTTCTAAAGACGGGACTTACACTATTTTTGGTAAATTGGGTTGCGAAACACTGCGTTCAATAAACTCGTCGGGATTTGAACGAGCGACCATGGGAACAGAAAGCAAGAGTCAGCCCAAGACCTTCTGTATTAGGTACTAATATACATACCACACAGCTCCTAGTCCTCAAAAACCTTTGAAACAAAAAAAAATAATACCAACATTCATGTGCAACATCTCATGGGAATGTTTCTGAAAGTAGGAGTCAGGCGTAAATAACTGCACGCTGGTACAACTTAAAACTTTCAAATTAAAAAGAAGGTAGACAATGTTTACTTTAAATAAATCTGACTCTGTAACTCAAAGGAAATAGTAAATAAAGATTCGAACCTAAAGTGATTTACTAAATTGGGATATTCGGAATCAAATCATGACATTTTCGAAAACGAGGTCGTGCCGGGAAGTTTTCTACTGTGGAGCAACTTCAACATTTTAAATAGAAAGAATGGTTGATTCTATTCTTTGAAACAAATTGACATTTTCAGCAACTTTCAGATGAAACATTGTTTAATTTTTAGCTACGTTCACCTATTACAATAGTTAATTGGTACGTCGACAATGAGCCTACCAAGTAGATGTTGTTTCCGGTGATATTTAGAAATTTTTATTTTGAAAGTTGGTAAAATGTAATGCTGGAATTAAAGAAAGCAAACTCGACCATTGTTTCTATTCAAAATTTTAAACTTGGCTTCTCTTAGAAGTTTTCCTTTTTTCGCCTGTTATCGAAAATTTCACCATTCGAGTGCGCGTATCGCTTTTAGTAATAAACTTTAGTTTGGAAACTTATTTACTATTCCCTCTAAGTTGCAGCGTCCAAAATGTCGCGTAAAGTTCTACGCCATGTCAATTTAAAATATTAAGTTGGTCTTCTAGCTGCCAGATGTCGAAAAGTGTTTCCTCTAAAATGTTCAAAATGTAGCACCTGTTTCACCATTATCAAAATACACCCTGTTTCTATGTAACAATTTAACATTGCTTACAGGATAGGTATTCCCGAATTCTGACCTCTTTCAGAATTCCATTACCATATCATTCCGCACATGCACTTTCGAATGATTACTTGTTTGGTCAGAGATTCCTGACTACTAGAGGTAACGTCTTGGCCCTGTGACGGTATATATATACGGATGGCTGATCAATAAGTTCTTAAAAAAAGATAAAAACAAGGTATTTTAGGTAGATTTTTATTTTTCAACATAATCCCCTTACAGATCAATACACTTTCCCAGCGTTTCTCCAATTGTTTAAAACCGTCCAAAAATTGGGATTTCGGAAAACCCACTCGTTCGACGTAAATCGTTTCCTCTTATACAGTTTTTTTAAGTTTGGAAATAAAAGGTTACTGGGGAAAATCTGGTGAATACGCAGGATCTTGTAACAACTCGAGCTTTATTTCCATAATATTTGCCATCAAAACTGCGCAAGGTGTGCACCCGGGCATTGTCTTCACTGAGAGCAAAAGTGGCACTCATCTTGCCAAGATTTCTTCACGACCAACTTTTCGTGCAAAATTCAAAACGTGCAAAGTTTTGTCACTTTTTGTGGAGGTATGTGTTCAATTGGCCCTCAC
>JAGDQP010076634.1:0-10035 GCA_022664845.1 Lepisma saccharinum
CAGAGACTTCTTGTAATTGGTCGGAGCTAGCTAATTAAAAAAAAAATTCATTGCAAAGTGAAGATGTTCAGCGCCACCTTATTAACATTCAGTTGTCATGATTAGAAGTTTAAAATATTGTTATTATTTCCGAAAATTATGCAATGTTTTACATGGGGTACGTACAGTTTACCACCGGACAATTTTCCACCAAAATTTGTCAACACTTTATGCAAAGGAGGACAATTTGCCACCACTATAATATGGGTTTAAGCAGGGGTGGAATGGAGGGTATACGCGGGTACACGCCGTGTACCCACCTAATATTATAAATCACAGCGTGTACCCACCTCAGTGCATAAATATAAAGGAACGTGTTCCCAAATCCGCATTTTTATTGAGCAGCGTGTACCCCCCAAAAATCTTACCATTCCAGCCCTGGGTTTAAGTACAATGAAATGTCAAAATTATTAATTGAGTCCATGCTCTATCCGAATGTATTTGAATAAATACTTGTTTTGCCTACAGAAAGCATGAATACATATTTTCTGTAATACATTTGTAAATTATTTCTAATTTGTTATTGTGTTTTTATAGGCCATTTTGATAATTTTAAGTAATCAAAATCCGGACCCTAGTTATAAAACTCAATGATCAGAAATATAAATATAATATTTGTAGGTTTATTTAACGGACATATTTTTGCTGAAAACAAACATTGTTATACGTATCTATTAGGTTTAATTTTAGACCTATATAACGAATATATTTTGTGTTAAAAACATATATTTTATATTTGTGATTTTATTTGTAACTCTATGTCATGAACGTTTTGTGTTCAAAACAGGCTCTTTCTTAAATATTTATTACATATATTCCTAAGCTTACACAGTAGCCATTCTTGTGTTATAAATACTTTTCCTTCCTGTTTATTAAATTCATTTTTAGGCCTATGTGATGAATGTTATTATGGTGTTTGCATCCCTGGCTTATGTTTTACTTTAAAAGTTATAAGGACTTTCCTTTCACATTTAGTTAGTTAGTTGTAAGCATGGCAATGAATCTTCTTATGTTCCAAACAGAGTTTGTCATATTTACTAAATTTATTTATAGGTCTATGTAATGGCCATGTGTTGAGATATGTGCTTCTCCAGGTCTTGCTTAGTCTTTATCTTAGATTTTACAAAACATTTTCATATATATTTATGATTATTTAGTTGTAGACGTACGTAACGGACAGTTTTCCCCCTAGAAAATAGACCTATTATTTAATATGTATTAAATCAACTTTTAGACTTATATAATAATCTCCATAAAGCTCCAGCGTAGCCTAGTCGGTAGAACGATCAACTTCAGTGCGAGCAGTCCCGGGTTCGATTCCCACTGAGGCCCCCAAAATTTTCGGTGTTGACTCAGCATCGTGAGGACAAATGGGGAGCTGCTGTGAGTAAAAGACAGTGTTGAGCACAGAGAGAGAGCTTCGGCTCTAATCTCCCAAATCGTCTGGTCAGCGTAGGAGCAGTAGACCAACTACTCCCTTCGAAGAGAGGCCTCATCCAGTAGTGGATTGAGTATGGTTGTGATTTATTATTAATATTATGATGGAAACCTTTTCTCTTTCATATTTATTAACTTTATATGAAAGCTTATGTAATGAAAATGTTTACGGTATATCGAAAATAGACTTTTCTTTCATATTTACTGAATTCATTTGTAGGAATATGTAATAATAGACTTCATTGTCTTGAGATATGTGCTTCTTCAGATATTGGTTAATATTTACCCTAAAAGTTACTAGACCCTTCACCAAGCAAAATTATTATTAGACCTATTTATATCATGTAAGAAATAGGAAGCATGTAATCTCTAAAGGGTACAATGTAATCTATATTTCCTTTCAAAGAAACTTTCAGTAATAAATTCAGCATCGTGACCTCATGGACGAAAAACAAGAATCTATAAAATTTAACAATCATTAATCATATTTGTATTCCAAAACACAAATGCTCCTTATATCTCTACAATAAAGAGGAAATAAAATTGCTATCAACCGTTTTACATAGCCTATTATCGTAACATTATAACATTTAAAGCGATATATTAATATACGTTACACTTTTCTTCCGGTTACTCGGTGTGTATTTGTTCCCTTTCTCTGGTGAATTTTTTCCCTCTCTCGCAAACTGACAACATCTGCATGTCGACGCTTTGACCGTTTCCTTCGACGATTTGCCGGATTCTTTCGACGTTATGACCGTTTTCCCTTTTCGACGATATGCCTTTCGAAGCTTTGACCGTTTTTGTTTTCCGACGCTTTGACCGCTTCCTTCCAATTTGTCCAGTTTTTTCGACGTTATGACCGATTTTGCGTTTCGACGATATGCCTTTCGTCGCATTGACCGTTTCCACTTTTCGACGCTTTGACCGTTTCCTTCCATGATTTTTCCAATTAATTCGACGTTATGACCGATTTTTTGTTTCGACGAAATGCCTTTGGACGCTTTGAATGTTTGTAATTTTCGACGATTTGACCGTTTCTTAGAAGATTTGTCCAATTCTTTCGACGCTATGACCGTTTTTGATTTTCGACGATATGCCTTTCGACGCTTTGACCGTTTAGCGTTTCGACGTTTTGACCATATCTTTCGAAGCTTTGACCGTTTCTTCGACGATTTGTCCAATTCTTTCGACGTTATGACCGTTTTTGATTTTCGACGATATGCCTTTTGACGCTTTGTCCGTTTAGCGTTTCGATGATTTGGCCAAATCTTTCGAAGCTTTGACCGTTTCTTTCGACGATTTGTCCAATTCTTTCGACGTTATGACCGTTTTTGTTTTTCAACGTTATGCCTTTCGACGATTTGGCCTAGACCCGTAGCAACGTCCTTTCCTTTAAACCACACGTTGCCTTTATTATCCGTTAGAGTTGTTAACCTTTTATCGTTGAATTTGTAAAGCGCCATGTTAGACTATCGCTTTACCCTAATTAATTTTTCATTTGGATTTTAACCATGACCTAATATTACATGATAAACATCCCCATCCTCATTTTCTTTACTTGATTCCTCTATATCTTTATCATTAAACACATCTATATCATTTTCTTGTATATACATAACAACAAGTAATAATTGTCCTTTTCCATAGAAGAATTTTTATTTGGGTAAAACGCTATTGCATCGTTAATCTCAAAATTAACGAAAAATCTTTCAAGTGGTGTATCGTTTAAAAATATGTCTACATTGTAATTAATAGGGTTTAACTAGTGTGTATTATTTTATCGCTATAGAGAAATTGAAAAAGCGTTAGACATATTAAATACTCTGAAGTCTGGATCTTTAATATTTTCACTTTCAACCGACATGGTAGTATTATACTTTCTTTCTTTATCGCTTTATTAATATCACCTTTTATTGGCTCAAGTTATTTTAATGTAACAGTATCTTGCTGATCAGCACCATTAGCTATATTAACGAGTCTTTTATTTTTAAATTCAACCCACGATGTTTTATTTGTTGTACAAACTTTATCTATTTCACTTTGCCTTATGAAATTTAGAAGTGCATACGCTCTATAATCACTAAACACTTTTTTCGTAAAAAACATCACCTAAATTCTTTGTTTTAATTTCTTCTCACTAAGGCCAATATTTGAAATATCTTTCTTATCTTTACCATTACTAAAAATATCCATATTTTTTATATAGCAAATGGTAATTCCCAACCTATGTTCTCAAATAATGTTTTCAATATAGCATAATTCATCTTAGACTTTTTAAACTCAATATCATTATCTATGTTATGCTTTCTTAATAGCGAATACAAAACATATTTCATATTTATAAAGGCCTGCCGTTTACCAAAGTAAAGTTTGCAAAAGAGTAAAAATAATTGTTCATACTCAACCGCAAGCGTTTTCTCGAGATTTGAAACAACTCTAATACATAGCACAGTAAATTATGATAGTTCTGCAGAAGATGATACACCTGTAACTAAAGAAATAAAACATATGAAAAATAAATTAAAGGTAGCGCTGAGAGGATAGAAGCAATTCGAAAAGATTCGAATCTCAAGCACGGTCAGAATTAACAATTTTAGGAGATTTAGCTACGCATTATTTGAATTCCAGAGATTATAAAGATAAAAATGCAACTTTTGAAATTTATGCTGATCCAAATGATAATAGGAAAACTAAGATGGGCAATTTAGAAATAAAATTTTCAGGTAATGACTTTATTATTTGAGGTCTTCATTATAAAGTAACAAAAGGATTGTGGGAGTTTTTAACAAGAAAAAACCTATATAAATACACGAAAGAAGACGAAAATGAATATTATGGGATATTAATAGATTCTGAAGCAATTTTTCAAAATAATGATCCAAAAACAAACAACCTTAAGTCTTCAAGAGGTAAGAAATATACTAACACTATAAAATATTTATGGGAAGAGCGTTGTCAACAAGAAAAGAAATCTATAAAGACTGGTAAAGGAAGTAAGCGATATACTGAGCATCCTAAAGAATATATTTGGGTAGATGATCTTCGAAAATCAATAGACAGACTGATTGTAATAGATGGAGAAGAAAGAGCTAGTAATAATAATTTTGACAATGTGGAAGTGAGTATTATGGACATTATCAATTCTGAACTCTCAAAATTTATTCCAAATGATCCTAAAAGCAAAGGTTATTTGATAATGATTTTGAACACATTACCACATAGATTTTGGAATAATGAGAAGTACGGAAAAGGCTTAATGAATAAAATCTTTAATGTCAAAGGAATTCCTGTGCTACATTTACCTGGCTATAGTTACTGCGGATCATTTACCAAGCTTCAAGAAAGATTAGAAAGAGGGAATGAAGGTATTATCCATTAGACGAAGCTTGTAAAGAACATGATACATATATTACAGAGATAATAAAGATACAGAATCAAGATATATTGCAGATAAAGAACTAGAAAATCAAGCATCTAAAAGAGCATTTGGTAAAGACGCATCAATTAGAGAAAGATTAGCAGCTTTTAGAGCTGGAACAGCTATGAATGCTAAAGTAAAGCTAGGTTGGTTTATAGGTTGTTTTTATATTTTCTTAGTGTACGTTTTTATGGATATAAGCTATAAGAAGCATTTTTCAAGATCTTCTCTATAATAAAAATCCCTTTCGGTAGGCCTACAGGATAGGGTAGATCTCGAATTTTTTTTTTTATTTTCAAAAATTTAAATCTCGTCTTATATCAGCGCCATCGAGAAATTATTTATTGTTTTTCTGATTATTCATCAAGAGCTGATTATATATATTATTCATTCATATATATATAATCGCTTTGTTTTATTTTGGGAGTGCTGTCCGCAGATCCCCGTACTGGGTTCGCAACCAACTTCAGTGCTTTTGAGAGGATGCGCCTCCTTTATCTTAGCCAAAATCTCCCTGCAGCACTACACCACCATGGTGTACATATGCACCCTCCCACGGGAGGCTGCGCCCCTAAAGGAGAGGTTTGCCCCATTTATTGTAACCTACTCTTTGTCATACAACTTCAAAGAAAATTTCGTTTCTCTACCTTCAAGGATTTGGAAATTGGGTTTTTGGAGCGGCCATTTTGGATCCAAGCTGACGACTTTATGAAAGTTTTCTTATATAGTCGTGACCTATTTGTGATGGTACACCTTCAAGTAAAATTTCATTTATCCAGCTCAAACGATATGCAAGATGGTGTTTGGCCGGCTATTTTGGATCCAAGATGGCGACTATCCCCAAATGTTGTAATATTTCCCTAAACTACTCGCCATAATGCACTTTTTTGCCAAATTTCATTTTGCTAGTTCAAACGGTTTGGAAAATGTTTTTTTAGGTCCGCCATTTTGGATCCAAGATGATGCCTTTTGATACATTATGTAATATTTTAGTAGCATACAAGTGATAATGCACCGTGTTACCAAATTTGGTATTTCTAGCTGTGTATTCTATAAAACAATGGGTTCCGCGGCCATTTTGGATCCAAGATGGCGACCTTTTTAACATTTCGTAATATTTTCTTGAACTACTAGTGGCAAAACACCTTTATGCCAAATTTCGTATCTCTAGCTCAAACGATATGGAAAATAGATTTCTTGCTTCCGCCATTTTGGATCCAAGATGGCGTCTTTGAATTAATTAGGTAACATTTTCGTAATCAAACGGTGATATTTTACCTTTATGCCAAATTTGATTTCAATAGCCCCAGTGGTTCAGGCTGTGTATTCTATACAACAATGGGCTCGGCGGCCATTTTGGATCCAAGATGGCGGGCAATTTTGCTCATTAACGAACTCAACCGAGCTATTAAGCCTAGAAACAACATATAAAAATTTGGTTCAAATATCTTCAAAATTATGGCCGCTAGCGTGTTAATATATATATATATATATATATATATTTACATCCGTCTACCATTATGAAATCCTTGACAGGCTGTATGTTTGTGGGACCCACCATTATTATGTATAATTATATGTAAAAGCGTATATTAGACTTAGAAATTATCGTTATCAACGCTATTTACTTCGATTTTAGAAAATCCAATTTTTTCCCCTCCCTATTCATGCAATAGTCAATGTGAATCCCCTTTACTCTTTTACCATTGCGAGACCCATATACGAATTTTTCATACTATCTTTATGAAACCTTTCTATGTTCAGTCGTACCAACCTTTGTGCTTCATGTCAGTACTTCGAAACATGATGGTATCAGGAAGCGATAAATTAAAAATTGAGGGGTGTAAAAGCATTTTATAATGTTTTCCTGCATATTATTTTTCAAAATGTTATACCCAGCTGCTGTGGCTCAGTGGTAGAGCATTGGTATTGCAATGGGGAGAACGCAGGTTCAAACCCGGGTCCGGACATCCTGACTGAGGTTTTCCCTGGTTTCCCTCGGTCACACGAGGCAAATGCTGGGATGATACGATCATACGCATGCAACATTCCTTTACATAAAGATATCATTAATGGTACCGGTAATCCAGTTGTTTAAAAATAAAGCAAAAATAATCAATTACCACTACTGGGAATGAAAGCAGGATCCCCGATTCCGGACGAGTGATCTATAAGTAAGTCAACGAGGTCTTTATGTGAAGGAAACTAGCGTCTAATTCTTTCCTGTTACACAATTCCGGGAAGGCTTTCTCCATTAAAAAAGATTTTTGAATTAAAAGTCTCTACTTGTAGTCGATTCTCTTTACTTTCCACTCAGCTGAAGCAAAAATGAATTCTCAAGTACACAGAACTTGGTCATGGCTGTAGTAGCTTAATTATAGAGTACTAGGCAGGCAGCTGGGAGATCTGGGTTCAGCATTTGTAGCATAAGAAATGTAATGTTTTGTAGCAGAATTAAAACGCTTCAGCTTAGTTCGTGGAAACGTACTCATCAAGACACCCCATACAGATACATCGTTGAATTTTTCTACATCCTTTTTTTTTTTTAAAAAAAAAGCTGTATTCCGTGTTAGAAGTACCTTTCATGACCGCGAATTCTTCATTCAATTTCTTGATTTTTTGATTTACTACACATTCTTTGCGTTAGATTAGCTGAAATTATTTAAAGTTGGTTCTGTTAAACTGAATTAGGAGATGTAGGATAGGTTACTCTGTTCTGTTCCTACCATAATCTGGATTGCTTCCCAATTTTCTTTTATGGACTGAATAGACAATTTTGTCATAACTCAATTACGTCCGAGAGATGACGTCCCTCGACGTTCAGTTTTCCGGTGCAGGGTTGGGGAAGGTAGAATCTAGTGCATTGAAGTACTACCCCGGTATTCATATTGTAAGTCTGATGAAAACTCTGCAGCCCTTCAGTGAGGGTAGCCGGGAGCGGGCTCGAATTCGCGTGCCTCCCCATTACCTATCGGAAATCCGCGACATTCCTAGTTGCCACGGGGCTGTGTGCTGCACGCCTGTTGATGCGAAAACAATATGCCTTGAAAAAGTTTTAGACCTTCAGAAAGCAATCTATAAAACGCAAAATGTCAATTTTCAACCTGGACACTCTGATCACTTACCGTGACAAAATCCTTACATACGTAATTACTTTCTATCGAAAATTAAGCTATAATTTGCAGTTCAGAACTTTTGTAACAACGCGTAAGAATTATCTTTGCACTTAGCATTTTTCTAATGTATGAGACTCTGTTTGACCTAAGCAGCATAATATTCATTTTCGTGTCCTCCAGGAAGTACTAAAAGTTACTCAAAGCAGTGCAACCTGGATTCTGTCAGACACTTTCAGTGGTGGTGTCATCCCCAAATTCTCGAGCACCCTTCCCCAACAACAACAAAAATGAATAAAAATAAACAAATAAATAAAGGTAATATAAAAATAAAGCTAGAAATCTATTGAGAACCTCCAAAACTCTACTTACACCCCCGAAACTGAAATGTTTGGCAGAATCGCTGAGTGCAAAGGATGATTATTCATAAATTTTGAATTTACCCATTCAACGACTCCTTAAATAATAATGTTCACCTGGGGCGGTTTAGTTGGAGTTTATTTTACTATTTCTAACGTATAAGCAATAAATTCTACTATTTTTAACGTAAACTGCCATAATTTTATCAAACGTTGTTAGTTATGTAAGAAGAAAGAACAGATTTTGAATAGTTCTAAATCAATTTAGTGAATTCGGATCGTTCAGATCATTACAGATTAATAACAAGTAAGTATGTTGAAATTGGTGCTGGCAAGGATCAACGGGTTTCCTGGAGGTATCTTCCCAACTTATGTGGGGGAGGTGTATTTTCTCAGTGGAATACATAAAATTAGAACCTGCGTTAAGCTCGAAAGTGTTTAATATCTCTTGAGGGAAGGAAATGTCCCATCTCCTCCATGATTTCGCACCCTGTGTATGGATATAAAATACACATATAAAATGTGTATAAAATATGGTTAATTACGCCTAAAAGTATTCTAGTTCTGCTTAAAATTCTGAATGTAGAGTGCGTTCGTACCCCTGGAAAGATACCATAAATATATCCGTAAGTGTAAGTTTACTCAACGCGGTACTGTTGTTCTTAACAACCTGTCAGTGGTTCTGCCAGACCCCCGTTCCCAACGGGAAGGTGTGACCCTTCCAAATTCTCTAGCACACACGCAACTTTAATTTTTTACTGCTAAGAATCAATAGAACGCAGTAAAACGTTACTTACACCCTCGTTACTTACTTTACACCCTCCCAAATTAAACTCATGCCAGAATCTCGGCTTCCTCTAGACTGAGAAAATTGTTATTGTTGGATACATGTCCACTCAGACACACAGGCATTCCTTCTTATAAAATACATTGGCAACACTAACAACTATGGTGTTTAGGGACGGGAGGACACACAAGGTTGTTCTACAACTGAGATGCAATACGTTTTCGATCTGGACATTTGCCGAAAAAACATATCGGCAAAACTTCATTTAAAAAAAAGTATACTTGTTGAAATACTATGCATATATGTTAACATGCTGAGATTTGCACAATCATATCACGTCTTTTGGTACAAAATATTGTCCTGATAGGTAGTTCAGGAAGGGTGAAATTTGAAAAACAAAAGTATCATTTTCCATCGGAAAATTCTGTTTTAAAATCACATCAAGATCCAAAGTTCCAGTGTTTTATCGTGGAGCGAGATATTTCTATACCCAGTGGGAGATATAGTAATCGTAATTTTAATTTTCGTTAAAATATGTCATACCAGGGAGGGATATCTATGCTAGTTTGGAAAATATTGTCTGAAGACATGTGTCAAGACTTTTGTACCCCAGCATTTACCTGGTGTGAAACTAAAACCTCAAAGATCTTCAGACAGGATGGACAGCCGCTAGGATCGTTCCCAGGAGCTTCCGATTGTATGCAAACTCTACCGATTGAGTAGCATCTGCTCGGTGCGTTGTTCCTTTAATGTACGTCATTGCGCTTTTATATCTCCAATATTCATTATTCTTTCAATATGAGGTGTTACTTTCAAATAAAAGATCATCATCGTTTTAGGTATCTTCAATTACTAAAATAGAATATTTTCACAGAATTT
>JAGDQP010076635.1:0-10034 GCA_022664845.1 Lepisma saccharinum
GGTTTCAGACTGGCGTTCCTCACGTCTGATGAAATCATTTTCCAGACCTCTTCTGTCATCAGGCTGGCTTCACTGCCGGTGTCCAAAAGAGCAGTGTACTTGTGCCCGTTGATGCACACCTCTATGCAGGGCGTCAAGTACCTAGTACTACTGTCTTCTTCGGGCTCTACCTGTTCATCCTCAGGGGTGAGCCACGTAGCTAGAGTGCGGACGGTAATCTTCTGCACTTCTTCAGTTTCTGCCACTGGTGGTTCAATAGTGGGAATTCTCGTAGGCGTTGTTTCTAAGTGTTCAGGAGTGGTGGGCTCTTTGCTCAAAATTGCTTGCTTATCCTCAACTCGAACCCTGGTGTTGAGGAGAGCCTCTAGTTTTCCGCCAGTGTCTCTTGTGTTGGGCTTGGCGTTGGTACGCTAGGCGGCACTTGTGGCGTAGAATTTCGCTGATTTCCTCCTCTCCTTCTTCTGTTTCTTGTTGGTACTGGAGTCTCGGTTTCTTCTTGTATCCGGTGGGATCGTAGTGTTCTGGGTGGTCTTCCTTGAGTTGCCGGGCGTTCACGGAAGGGCTGTCCTCCTCTTCTGTGATATTCCTGTCCCTCATCTGAAGTTCTGTGCGGAGTTTGGTTTCCACCACGTTGATTGTTCTGTCTGCCTCTTCTGTAGTTTATGCGTTCCTCCTGGTAGATACGATTTCTACCTGGTCTCTGTCTTCTTTGGTCCTGGTGTGACGGCTGGTGGCGGCGAGTGAAGTTGACACTTCTATCCCTGTTTCTCAACTGATGCTGGTTCTCCCTTCTGCCTCCATTTCTGTACGCGTTTCTCTCACGTTGAATGTTCTCCAGACGATCTAGTTCCTCATTGTCCCAGAGGACCATAGACAATTGTTCAGTGTCCGTGAGATTGATACCAATCAACTGACGCTGAATGCGAATAGGCAACATGCTCCTTACGTTGGAGAGAATTTCTGCTTCCGACATACTTGGACTCAATTCTCGGAAGGCTCCAACTTGTTCCCAGAAAAATGCACGAAGGGACTTCCGAGCATCTGGTCTGTACCTGGTGTTTCTCAGCCTTGTCAACTTCCGTTGGATGACTTGTTCATTTTGAAAGTTCCTCAGGAAGGCGGTTCTGAATTCATCAAAGCTGCGGAACAAATGCATATGATTTTCTATCCACATGCGGGCTGCTCCCTGCATGACTCTTGGCATGACAGGTAATAACTCTGCAGTGGAGATTCCATATAGTCGGCAATCTTCTAATAGTCTCTCCAGGTAGGACGAAGGCAGTATTTGGTCAGCATCTGGATCAAAGGTTGGCAGATCTTGAATTTTTGGAGCACGCAGGAAAATCCTGTTGCTAACTTGGGACGCTGCTGCACTATCTGCAAACTGACTTGCTGAGGATCTTGGTTCTGCACTATCAGCCATCAGAGGTGGTTGGTTGGAAAACGGGTTGGTTTCCAATGCCACATTTGTTTCGCTGGGTTGAGAGGTTGACGAAGTAGTGGCTGTGTTGTGGAGTCTCAAGCGAGCTTCCAACTGTTGCGTAACATTGGTCTGAACTTCTGCTAACTTGTTGTTGATCTCCTCATGTCGGTTGACAGAGTCCACAATCACTCTTTCCACCTGAGCTTGTATGTTGGTTAGCTGCTCTCGCTGCCTTTGGGTTTCTACAGCCTGTGTTTGAATGTTCTGTTCCATCTGTCTGAGTTGCTGCTGTGTTTCACCCTGTTCGTTTGTGAAACGTTGACTCAGTTGCTGCACTCTCTCTGTTGCTTCTGTCTCCAATCTTTGTACTGAGTCTCTAGTTTCCTCCAATTGTCGACTGAGCTCCTCTCTTTCATTCCGCATCTCTTGGATGAGAGCACTCGTTTCTTGATGCCTTGCCTCAAATCTCATTTCCATTGTGAGAGCATGCTGTTCCAGTCGCTGTGTCAGCTCCGCTTCTAGTTTGCTGGCAGTCTGTTGGGAGGTTATCCGTACTTGTTGCAGCTGAGTCTCTAAGTTCTTAGTGTTCTGATTCAACTGCGTGGTCAGTTGTGCCTCTAGAGCCTCAGCGCTGTCCTTGGAGCTCTGTTTCACCTCTTGCAGCTGAGTCTCTAGGGTTTTCGTGTTCTGCTGTGTTGTCTCCTTCACCTCCTGAAGTGCCAGTTCAATCTTTCCCATTAGGCCTTGTAACCAATCTGGCATGGCTGGCGTTACAGTGGCTTCTGCACGTTGGTGCGCCAGCACATCTCCAATTTGTTGGTTGCTTGCGGAAGAACGTTCTAACGCCTCTTCCTGTCGTAGACCGTGCTCACCATCATGAGGCAGAGTCTGATCTGAGTTGAGACTTGCGCATGTGAGACAGGTCTCCTGGAAATCCACGTCAGCAGGTTGTGCCCAGACGTCCCTGCCACAGGACGGACAGAATTGTTCTAGACCATTCATGATTCTCTCTCTCTCTTTCCGTGTTTCTGACCGCAGTCTCGGCATGCGTTGCCTAAAAAGAAAAACTGTCTCCAATATGTTGCACAAAAATATTCTAAAGAAAAAAGACGCTACACTACTATATCACCAATACACATAAGAATAAATATATGAAAAGATAACACACAAATACATGCAAAATCAAGATAAATTCACTTGCAATAAAAAGATTTGACCGATTGTTTCACACTTCTGTTTTCCCTATTTCATATAATTAGCACGTGAGTTTCCCTCTCTTCCTGCTATCTCCTCTAATTATCATCTTCGCTTGTTACGTTGTCGTCACTTGTTGCACACTAAATATACATGATACTTAGACACTATTCTGACAAAACACACTAAAATATTTCACACTAATGAAAATAGAATACACACGTGTACATTAAAAAGATAAATACTAATGATGAGACACAAAATTTAAAATAAGCTTAGCACGTTATATTCTTATATACTAAATAACACGCAATTAAGTGCTACACACAATATTACCACACTAGAATGAAGGCAAAATACATTTTTAAAAAACTACACTATAAAGCGCACTTCACAAAAAGAAATCACTTGAAAATAACACTAAATATAGCTAAGTTTCACTAGAACAACAGAAAATACACTTTGCAAACACATTAAATGAATCAAAATACACACTAAACATTGAAATAAACACTGAAAAGATATGTTTCCATGTCTGTTCACCTACAAGGGACAGTCTTGCATATGATCAGACATGAATTTGTGATATGTCATACTCACTTGGACGCTTTTTTTCTTTACCTTGCAGCACTTTTCTTCTTTTTTTTTTTTCTTTCTCTTCTGACATGTCAAAATCTTCCTCTGGCAACTTCTAATCTCGGGCAAACATACAAAGAACAATCACGCTTAGTCTTATAGTTCCAAAAAGACACACATCACACTCGTGTGATGCCTTTCTGCTCCTTTCTTCTTCTGACATAATTGTTTTTCTCGTAATTCCTTTGCTGCTTTAATACGCATAGAAAAACAACTATCCTCGCTTCACTTCCTCTTTCAAGTTCCTGGAAAACTCTTGTTTGTACTTCAGGGCGCTGAAAAAGAATCTAAGTGGGAGGATGTGAGTCCTATTGAACTCAAGAAGTGTCCGCGGTGTGTTCATCAATGACACATACCAAAACATAGACTAGCAAAAGAGTTTGCTATAAAAAATCTACCGTGCTGTGATTTAAATTCAAACAAAAATTTAATAGGCATTAAAAGAATTATTTCCTGAATTAACATATTAATAAAAAGAAAAGTCAATAAATCATTTATTTATCTCACAGTCATAGTTAATATTTTTAAGTTTACACAACCCAAAACTTAATGGTTTATTTAAAATTCATAGAGTTCAAAATTTAAAAGGTTTAAAGAAGTATCACTTGCTTTAAGTAGTGCAATGTTATTTCTTTATTATTATTACTATTATTTGTTACCTTAACTCTTGCATTGTTATCATTGTTACTATCTTACGCAAATTTTAGGTCCTTACACAATGAAATTTAGTATTAATACTATGATAGATATGCTGTATATTATAAGATATATTTAGATCCATTAGAAAATTATTAGAAATCTCTATTGTAAAAGCATCACTATCGACGTCGTATCGTACGGAGCAATAACTATTTCGGCGCGTCGCAGTTGCGAAGACAAAAACTAATACGAGTTCCGGTTACGAGCTACGATATTTGTAAATACAAACTTAATTCGAGTCTCTGTTTGGTGCGACAGGTTTTGTAAGGGTTTCCAACGCCCCTATGCGAGGTTCAGGTTTTGGACACTGAGGTCGGGTGACTGCTCCCCGGGTCAGGATGTTGGACCTTAAGGAAATGGGTTATTGGTTCCCGAAAGAGTCAATAACTCATTACCCGAAATATGTTGCTTTTGCTTTGGCGAACCTGAAAGGTGGCCTCCACAATCACAACACTTGAAGAAGGATAGCTCGTAATTTGGATAAGGAAAGGTGACGCCAGGATACTAATTGCAAGGTACTCTCCAAACATTCCCTCGGGACGGATTCCAGGGCTTTAAGGCAATGAATGGAAAGGATCAAGAATAGGAAAAGGGAAATTTGCACCTAAAAAAAATAAACCAACGAATCGCATGGAATACTCAAATTTTCAAGGAACGCGCAGAATGCGAATGCATCGTCACATGCTGATCTGCTGTAAAAGAAAATGCTGCGTACCGGAAGAACAGGAGAACAACGCTCCCAATTTGAACAAAAGAATCGAGAATGGTGAGAATCCTGGAAGTTTTCCCTAAGAGAATTCCACATTTAGAAGGCTGCCATGCAATAATGCTGAAAAAGAAGGTTTTCACTAAATTCCTATTCTAGACTCGGCTTATGGCCTTGTCTCAAATGAAAAAAAAAAGACGGTAACAAATTGTCTTGTAAATAAAAAGAGCTGGAGTTCGGTAACACTTGAATAGACTTTATAACAACTTAACTTAAAAAATTATTAACAATTAACAAATTTTTGCTTTCACTTTTCTTTTTAAAAACAATATAATATAAAGATGAATGATGACTGATTAGCCCAAAAGACTGAAATTATGCCGGTTTCTTCGAACAATGAATGTTTGTTACATGAAGAGTTAAAAATACAATGGGATGCCCTCATAGTTTTTCTTTTCAAAAAGTAAACGTTACCACGTGAGACTACTATGGCAAGCTTGAGTATGTTATGAGAGATTAGCTCTGATTTTCGCAAGGTCTATATTTTTTTTTTATGAAAGTAAACAAACATGAGTTTTGAGCGCTAATTTACAGTGTGAGCTTCTCTCCACTAGTAACAGTTCTGATCAAGTAAATAAATGAATGGAGGGACAATCCACATTTTTACCTGTTAATAACATTTGGCATTTTTGACAATGTTTGTAAAAAAGAATTTTTTTATGCTTCCTTAAAAAAAAACTGAATACTCTATATCTGAAATAATGCACGTGACTGACTGCAATTGACACATGGAAATAATTCTTACACACTACTTACTTATAATCTAGATCAGCTGATTACCTCTTTACTTTGCGCAAATTCTAATAATAATAATAATAATAATAATATACATATAGATGTCTTTAAGTGCACACAATGAATACGCTAGATATGGTTATGATTTCACGTGGAAATTAAATAAACAAAAGAAATGAATATTGTACACTAAAAAAAAATCTTGCAATTTTTTCTCGATAGTACATGTCCTACGAGTATTTATACAAAATCGATTGCCCTGGGACTTTGATAAAATGGCCATGTTTTATTTATAGCAAGCGATTAATTAATTAAGAAATGCTTGTCGAGCTCTTCAAACGATTAGAGCAAATTACAAAATGACACTACATTTTTGGCAAGCTTTGTGCCCATGTACCAAAAGATTAAAAGAAAATACGCTAGTAACACACATACGATGTGAACAACTTCATTGAAAGGTATCCTGATTGTTCTGATATAAATTTAACAATTGACTAAAAAAACACTAAACGAATACTTAAATATGATCAACACAAAATTCGGTTGAGAATGCTTTGCAGAAGCAAAAGCCAAGTATTTATGAACTCTCATGTGTATACTGAATTAGTAACGTTCAAATGACAATCGACGTCTCACTGAAAGTACCGTTGAATTTACACTGAATCACATATATAAGAAAAACAAAGTTGTTCTCGACTAGTTAGAGACAATTTGTTGTAAGAAAGTTTCTTGTTCTTTTCTTTTAAGTTATTTCTAACTATGCAACATGTTCCGGATTGTACAATAACAAAGTTCCGTTCTCTTGAGAAAAAAAAAGTTCATCTAATGCTAAGGATGACGATTATATATTAGGAATGTCAACGTCTGTGTCACTTATATTCTCTTTTAGACAATGTAACGGGGAGGCAAACAAATAAAGGACGAAAGTGTTCGGAGAGGAGTGTCCTCTTTTTAAAAAAACATTTCCGAAGTAAGTAAGTTTGAGTTTTTACGTCCTGAGCCAGCTGATTTCCCAAATTGTGGACGAGGCCAAAAACAAGGAAATCTCCTACCTTAGGTCGGCGTCTCCTCACACCTGCCTGTCTGATGTCGGTGCTGTTGTAACCCTCCATTGGTCCTGTATTGTTGCGGAGATCGATGAATAAACACAGAGTCCATTGTCGTGTGGTAAAGTTTTTACTCCTGTTGTACTGAGACTTTTTCATGATCGAAGCACTTTCACAACACTTAGAAAGTTTCAATGATGATTATACTTGATAACAATCCGAGAAGGTCTCTCACGTGCTTTAAAAGAGCCTAGCCTCTCATTTTGAAATCAGAAACTGCACTTTCCTGAAATAGTTACGTGAAAAAGAAGTGTGATAATGTTCGTAGATTTATTTGGCGATCTGTTCGTGTTGAAATATAAACTCGGTCTGTCTATGGGCTGTCCATTTCGGAGTTCGCTGGTGTTCCTTTCCCACACTTTCTCCATCATTGTTTATCCTCCTCGAATTTGAAAACGGTCATATCATTCGTTGACGGATTCGCGCGTTTCAATCTCCAAACTTCGATTGGCGTTAATTGTTCTTCTCTCTGTGTGTGTTTGTTTATCACCTCTCTTGTCTCCGTATTTCTGCTGTGATGTATTTTCCCACGTCCTGGTATCGCTGTACGAGACGATCAGTCTGGATATGGGTTGAAACGTGCTCTATTGAATGGAATTAGCCTTCTTGCTTAGGTCCAAAGAAAAGACTAATGAGTTACACCCCCGCTGATTCACTTCTTGCTGGGTGCTGGTAAGTGGGATGATACAAAGAGACAAAAGTCGTCTGTTGTGGCCGAAAGTATTTTTCTCGTGGGAAGACTAAGTAAAGCACTTGTGGTTTCTCCAGGTTTGTTTATTCTCTCATTGCAGTTCAAAAAAATGAAAACATGGTGTTAAAAATATGACATGAACACACAAATCAAAAAAAATATATAAAAAAAATGAAGGAGAGTTAGTGCGGTTGTCACAACTACCCCCCACCTAAGATGTGTCCAAGGTTCCTGTGGAACGGGAACATTGGATCATCCCAATAGTGGATTCGCTGACTAGATCGCACTATCTCTACTGAAAATCAAAACATGACAAAAATTCACAAGAAAATGCAAAACACTAAGACATATCAAAATCACAAAAAGATATTCACACACATGAGAAAGATATACTAACACACACATAAAATAGTCACACAAGAATCGAGTCAAGTCAATCTGAGCTGAGTACTGCACTCCGTGGAACTTTTGCAGAATTTCCTGAACTTCTAACGGCTTAGTTCGATGCAATTTTGTTTTGGAATTTAAAATCCTAAAATCGATGCAAATCCTCAGAGATTTGTCCGCCTTGTTCACCACTAACAATGGATTCTGGTGGCAAGATGAGGAAGGTCTAACAATGTTCCATTCCAACATCTGTTGTAGCTGTCGTCGCACTTCTGCTCGATGAGAAAGAGCTATAGGATAAATCTTCGAAACGATGGGCTCTTCTGTGTTCACTTCTATAGAATGTTGGTACACTCCGCATATTCCTGGCCTTTCCGAGAAGGTATCTTTATGACGCAAGAGAACTTCCATGAGTTGTTGTCCTTCTACCGTGGAGAGCAATCTTACCTCTTCGACCTTCTTTTCGAGTAGTGGTACTACATCGTCCATGATCACTTGCTGAAGATGTAGCTCGGGTGTCTCCAAGTCATTGGCTTCCTCTACCTTGGGCGCGGGTGAGATCAGCTTCGTCACGATCCGGGTTGATTCGCAGGGCGCAGAAAACTCCATGGATTGGAAGTCAACACGGGCTTGCAGCTCCTGTAGGAAGTCAACTCCCAGGATCAATGACGTGTTCAGTCTCTTGACTACAAGGACATCAAGGGCTGTCTCAACACCTGCTAAGTCTATTAGCACTGTAGTGCGTCCGAGGGCCTTGACTCGTAACTTTCCCGAAAAATCGATCAGGACTATCTCAGTCGCAGGTTTCAGACTGGCGTTCCTCACGTCTGATGAAATCATTTTCCAGACCTCTTCTGTCATCAGGCTGGCTTCACTGCCGGTGTCCAAAAGAGCAGTGTACTTGTGCCCGTTGATGCACACCTCTATGCAGGGCGTCAAGTACCTAGTACTACTGTCTTCTTCGGGCTCTACCTGTTCATCCTCAGGGGTGAGCCACGTAGCTAGAGTGCGGACGGTAATCTTCTGCACTTCTTCAGTTTCTGCCACTGGTGGTTCAATAGTGGGAATTCTCGTAGGCGTTGTTTCTAAGTGTTCAGGAGTGGTGGGCTCTTTGCTCAAAATTGCTTGCTTATCCTCAACTCGAACCCTGGTGTTGAGGAGAGCCTCTAGTTTTCCGCCAGTGTCTCTTGTGTTGGGCTTGGCGTTGGTACGCTAGGCGGCACTTGTGGCGTAGAATTTCGCTGATTTCCTCCTCTCCTTCTTCTGTTTCTTGTTGGTACTGGAGTCTCGGTTTCTTCTTGTATCCGGTGGGATCGTAGTGTTCTGGGTGGTCTTCCTTGAGTTGCCGGGCGTTCACGGAAGGGCTGTCCTCCTCTTCTGTGATATTCCTGTCCCTCATCTGAAGTTCTGTGCGGAGTTTGGTTTCCACCACGTTGATTGTTCTGTCTGCCTCTTCTGTAGTTTATGCGTTCCTCCTGGTAGATACGATTTCTACCTGGTCTCTGTCTTCTTTGGTCCTGGTGTGACGGCTGGTGGCGGCGAGTGAAGTTGACACTTCTATCCCTGTTTCTCAACTGATGCTGGTTCTCCCTTCTGCCTCCATTTCTGTACGCGTTTCTCTCACGTTGAATGTTCTCCAGACGATCTAGTTCCTCATTGTCCCAGAGGACCATAGACAATTGTTCAGTGTCCGTGAGATTGATACCAATCAACTGACGCTGAATGCGAATAGGCAACATGCTC
This sequence comes from Lepisma saccharinum, assembly GCA_022664845.1. NCBI lineage: Eukaryota > Metazoa > Arthropoda > Insecta > Zygentoma > Lepismatidae > Lepisma > Lepisma saccharinum. The sequence continues at coordinate 9,381 of JAGDQP010076635.1, forward strand.
CTTACGTTGGAGAGAATTTCTGCTTCCGACATACTTGGACTCAATTCTCGGAAGGCTCCAACTTGTTCCCAGAAAAATGCACGAAGGGACTTCCGAGCATCTGGTCTGTACCTGGTGTTTCTCAGCCTTGTCAACTTCCGTTGGATGACTTGTTCATTTTGAAAGTTCCTCAGGAAGGCGGTTCTGAATTCATCAAAGCTGCGGAACAAATGCATATGATTTTCTATCCACATGCGGGCTGCTCCCTGCATGACTCTTGGCATGACAGGTAATAACTCTGCAGTGGAGATTCCATATAGTCGGCAATCTTCTAATAGTCTCTCCAGGTAGGACGAAGGCAGTATTTGGTCAGCATCTGGATCAAAGGTTGGCAGATCTTGAATTTTTGGAGCACGCAGGAAAATCCTGTTGCTAACTTGGGACGCTGCTGCACTATCTGCAAACTGACTTGCTGAGGATCTTGGTTCTGCACTATCAGCCATCAGAGGTGGTTGGTTGGAAAACGGGTTGGTTTCCAATGCCACATTTGTTTCGCTGGGTTGAGAGGTTGACGAAGTAGTGGCTGTGTTGTGGAGTCTCAAGCGAGCTTCCAACTGTTGCGTAACATTGGTCTGAACTTCTGCTAACTTGTTGTTGATCTCCTCATGTCGGTTG
>JAGDQP010076637.1:0-10034 GCA_022664845.1 Lepisma saccharinum
GATGAATACGACATAATACAGGGTGGGGCAAAACAAAAGTGTAACCGAAACAACAAAATGAGATGAGATCAAATGAGGTTCGTGTTTTACATTAATTTGCATATTCTTGCGTGCTTACATGTTTTCAATCTTTACATGTACAGACATTTTGTGATCTTAATGATCTGGACTTCAATAAGCAAGTTTTACAAGAAGGAACTACATAGTCCAGGCGACTAAAGCATTGTTACAGGAATTGTTTCCAGAGCGCCCTTTTCTTTTCCTCCAAGAAGTCCAAAGCTGACCATATGCGATGCTTTTCTGTGGAGAATATTAAAGGAAACATTCTTCGCCCCTGTAACACGAACTCGGCATTAACTACGTGAGAACATTAACTCAATGATTTGGCATATAACCCATGAACAGTGCTCTCATAATTACGTTGTCTAGAATCACAGAACGCATGGAATTTGTAGTTATCAATGACGGAAAGCATGTAGAACATATTACCTTCCGTTGCTCGCTACTTTAGTTTCGATTAACTTTTTTGTACCCAACTCTGTACATAAATTAAGTTTTAAACCCAAAAGGAACTTTTATTTAAAGAAACCAATAAAACCACCACCTTTAGAATTGGAAAATCGAAAATTGATAAAAGTTCAAATTAAAATTTGCAATAAAAAACGGCAGTTATGTTTAAAAACGAAAACTAGGTTTTGATTTAAATCCAAATTTAACAATAAAAGCTAAAAAAAAAAATTAAATTAACATTAGGAACTGTTTTCTGTTTCTTGATTTCGGAAAAAGAAAAACGAACGTTTTTTTGTGTTCAACGCTAAATAGTATTACAATATTTGCTGTATGGTGAAACCTTCCCTCGAACGAGCTCTCCAGTTTTAAGTAAGAACCACTTTCTTTCGCACCGGGAATCCAACCCAGAACCCAACAAAAAAGAAGACGAAGGACAAAATCACTAACCCATCGGAAATAGTAATAAGTGAAAACTTCATAATAAATAAAAAACAACTTTAGTTTTTTTTTTTCGTTCTGATAAGTAGCATAAAAAGTGTCCTTTACCTATAAAAAGTGTCTTTTTATCACCTACAAACAAGAAACAAAAACCAGTAGTCTGAGGTTCAATTTGGAAACATCTTGTTGACAGAAATATTGCACTAGACTCTCAAGCACGTAACCGTGTCTCTGGAAGTTCTCTGAGCCAGTCTTCAATACATATTTTATGCTTAGTACGTGACCAAAAGAGCTTTCGAGTCTTCCTCCATGATTTTTTTTTTTCACTTCCTAGTTTTCCAAGCAGAGCCAGTGACGACGACACAAGTGACCTCTGCTATCAACACAACTTCAAATTTCCTCCATTTTCTTTTTTTTCTTACTGTTTTTTATCTGTCTCACCTAAAAAATAGGAAAAAAAATAGAAACTTTCTCTTCAAGAACTAAACCAGAAGAAAGGAGAAAATGGACGAATAGAAATTGTAAAAGTCAAACAGTGTTGGAGAAGTATAGGATGTAAATGTGACGCACTAACACACACGTACACATGTGATCACATACATATATGCACCACAGACAAGATAGTGAAACTCAGTGTGAACATGTGAAAGATTTCGGAATAGTTCTTTACTCAATTTGGTGAAGAAACTAGATGGAGTGTTCGTTGGATGTTGGGCACACATCAGTAAAAGACTGAGGAAAAGAGGGTGAAAAGAGTCCTGGTGTGGGCTTCCTCAGGGACTATCGATCACACTCTGTCTCTCTCAGTCGTTCCTACATTCTTTTCTCTCCTTTTTCCAAAGTCTTCTTTTCTTCTGTCTTTTTGTGAAAGACTAAAAGAAGGGGGAGGTTAAGAGGAAGTATCGCCAAAAGTAGACTCTTGAACAACCCTCGAGTCTTTCATGTCAACTTACAGGAAAATTTAACTCGTTTCTTTTCCACACGAGGTTCTTCTGTCTTCCTTGCTTCAATTCAACTTACCCCTAACAGAAACTTCCCCTTCTTCAGGATTATTTGAAATATACCATATTATCCTAAGCCTTGTCTCTAGACTAAAAGTCCGTGTTATATTATGATCGAAGCGCTTCTCATATTGTGTTTGACTGGAATTAACCCTTTAGCACCCACTGACACCGCAGTATGTTTCTGATTACACTGAACAACAGAATTCAACCTTTTATTTGGCACACGACGGAATGTACCTGATCCGAATAGAACACTGCTTGCTGAAGTATAATAGTTCTCCATCACGCACAGTTTATTTTTGCGTGCCACGCGGATCAAGATGCAAAAACACGAGTTGAAGTACATACATAATAGCACTAGTAAACGTATCTAAAATCTAAGAATTGTGGATTGCCTATTGTACTTGCTATCAGGAACATCACGCATGAGTGTCCAACAGTAATCAGCAATGATGCCTGCATTCCCGAGGTCCCTGGTAGCTTGTTTGTATGACGGAGATGTCTTGATGAAGACGATTACTCCTTATGACACTTCAGCCTGGTTTTGGACAATTTAAAATCTAGAACAAGGTCATTTAAGTCATCTTGCGTTAAAAGACGCCGTTCACAGAACGTGGTACCTCGCGTAAAGCACACACTGTCTCAGATTTCCACTCCTATTCTACCGTCAGCTGTGTTGGATATTGCCGTAGTGGTAAGGCTTCGCTCTGGGGAACTAGCCACACTGTCAATACAACATTTGGAAACTTTTATTGAATACATTAATTTGAAAAACATTTATACTTTCCTGTGCCTTAAAAATATACTTGAACTGTAAATAAAAAGTTAAATATTATTTTAAATTTTTATAGGGAATTTTTATGACGGGAAAACCACATATTCCCAACTTATACTTTCCCTTCCATCGGTAAATTTCCCACTTCCAAGTACTTAATGGGAGCACTCAATTATTTGTAAACTAAAATCTTTGATTAATTTTTTTTTAACTGCATTAAGAATTTAAACATTAAGAAAACTAAAAAAAAATGTTCACCTTTTCGATGTTTCAGTCACCGTTTGATTTTAATAAAACATCTTAGTGCCCATATTTACAAGTTTTCTCAGTTTAAATCAACCTTACGTAACTAGATTAGGTAAATACTCTTCCCGTTTTAATTGCCACTTATTTGGCTTAGAACGCCAAGTTGATGAAGCAAATAAAATATCTGATAATCATTTTGACATCGTCCTGAAAAAGTCAAACTTTTTTGAATTTTAACGAAATTCAAAAAAAGGTCTGATAATATGATGATAACATTTCTGATAATATACATGCTAGAACTTTCTTTTATATCTACCAACATGTTTAAAAACGAAAGAAAGTAATACTAGTTTATTCTTTCAGAAACAACTTAAACCACACAAATTTTAAGTACAAGTTAGTATTAATTCTTCACTAGAATACACTTTCAAGTATTAATTTGATGTTTTTCCATACTGGAGATTCGGTGAAATATTTCACAATTTATTATTTTGTACACAACATTTTAACACACTTTAAAAATTTTAAGTCTTGTTTCAATAATTAGTTATTATTTCTTAATTCTTATGTGTCTACGTAGTGCCACTTTGATGCAATTTCCTCCTATTGAAAATTAAGTGAATTAGTGACATCTTCGAATATTTAATAGTATTTAATAGGAGTCAGAAGTGAATGAATCCTAATATATAAGAAGTTGTTAATACGCTTCCCAATTGAAAAGACAAACTTAGATACCAGCATTTTATGCACACTGTTCGAGCTGACTGTAGTTTATTGTTGTATGATTATGTATTAACCAACTTCCAAATATACGGTGATTATGATGAGACTTCGAAATTTCTCTAACTAGCTTTTAAATTTCTATCTTAACCAGTATTTTGCTTTTGCGCTGTATTTTCATTACTCTTTCTGTGGTTTGGTCGGTATCAAGTCCCAAAAAACTGTTCATTTGTCTTTTCAGTCATTAAATAGTCATACACAGAAGAACAGAAGAATCGCATTTTATTGGTTTTAGTTTCAATTCCGTCTTTTGAGCTGAAATCGAGTATACGGTCTCAATCGGCGTCAAGTCAGTCATTTCTCTTCGGTGAGCCCATATAGATCAATTATATGAATTTATTTATGGCCTTTAGGTGGGATAAGGGTAAGGAAATGACGCGGAAAGAAATCGGCCAGAACCTAAGTTGAAGGCACTATCCCGGAATTTGCCTGGTATGATTGAGGAAAAAGGCCAGAAAAAAATATCAGAATGCTCGGTCTTTGGTATTGAACAGAGACTCTTCGAATTAGAAGTCAACACTCTACCAAACTCATCGACGTCTAGTTGGGTTACCTATTAGGCACAAAGTAGTGCGAGTGTGTATAATCAAAATCACGGTACCACAGTTAGAACTGCCCGTACGTGCAAGCGATGCCAAAGAACTGACACGTGTCATACCGAGCCGCCGTGGCTCAGCGGTAGAGCGTTGGTGTAACATTCGAGAGGTCGTGGGTTCGATCACCCTGATTGAGGTTTTTCCAGGGGTTTTTCTCAGTCATACCACACAAATGCGGGGATGGTACTTTTAACATAGACCCGGGCCGACACCTTCCAGAATCCTTTCCCCTCTCCTATCCCGGCGTGAGCCTTAGATGCCTACAGGCCATAAATTAAATTCAAATTGAAAATACGTATCACATCTAAACCAATTCATGATTTAAAATAAATCGAGATTTTATAACTGAAGTATTGATTGAGAGATCCTCTCAAATGTTCTCATCAGCTACTAATAGTTTCAATGAGATCGAGAATAATGTACACCGTGATTTATAGAAAATAACCTACGATTACTTTTTAACTTCGATGAACTATATCAGGTGGCAACATTGACTGTATATATTCGATATACGCGTAGATGTTAAATAAACATTCCACATGTACAATGCGCGTTTATTATCTCAGTGTTACAGAATGGTTTGATTTTTAGATATTGAAACAATTCCTGGCGGCCATTTTATACAGGGTGTCTGCGAAATAATGGTGCAAGCGTCAGGAGGTGATTATTTACATAGAAACAAGAAAATAGTTCTTTTGATGAAATTTAAAATTATGCATAGTTTTGGAGAAACAGGCGCTCTAATTCAGGGTGGCATCATAATAAATGACGTCATAGATCGGCACATAATGATGTAAACGATGTCGGCTTAGGAAATCACATTTGAAGTAGTCCTCTATACATCTATGTAAGCCGTGCTTTTGATTGAGGAAGTGCCGCATATTAAGGTTTCACAGCGCAAAGAATTTTGTTGTTAAGTAGCTAAATGGTTAAACAGGACATCCCTTCTAACCTACAACCATGAACATAGCTTAAATAGTTCAACAGTAATTTGCTAAGCCGACGCGGCCTATGTAAATGCATGTGAGATGTGACGTCATTTGTAACGATTGCTGTCTTTACTTTGAGAGCCTGTGGTTCCAAAACTAGTCATATTTTGATTTTCTTTTTAAAAAGGAATTGTTTTCTTGTTTCTATGTGAATAGTCTGGATCATTTTTCCAAGGACACCCTGTATAAATAAATAGAAGCCGTTTTATAAACTGTGAACATAAATATTTTTTTCGTTGATTCGTGTGCAACAATATTGATGGACTAATATTAATACAAATAATAATCTGTTATATAAACAGCAAACAAAAATATTTATTCTGTGTATTAAAGTGCTAGTGACGTAAATAATGCATTATAATGTGAACATAAATAATCAAGAAATGTGTGAATAAATCCTTCTGACTTAAGTTGAGACATCTAACGTTATAAGCGACCGCTGGAAGGAACGTCACTAAAAGACTTGTTTCATTTTACAGTTTGTTAGTTTTTGTTTGGTGTAACATTATTTCTTTCCTTTGTTTATTTTGGTATATTGTGTGATGTAGAGTATCTTAACGTTGCTAAAATGATGCAATTCCAAGTGTTGATAAAATAATAGTGACGTTTTTTAAAGGAGAAATGTAGAAAATTATACTTTGTTCTTCAAATGTAAAGCTTTCATTCCGTCGAGATAATTTTGTCAAATATTATTAATATCTTTAACTCGTACATTAGTGAGACATTTGACGAGATTCATCAACCTTCGCTTAGAAATTCAAAGTGCTTTGAAAACTATATTCGTTAACAAACGATTGGTTAAATTCTTAACGAAGATTCGTAATAAACCACTCCGAATGTGATATGTCTGTAATCATTATGTAATATTACAATAGGCATGACGTTTTGTTAAGTTAAAGCATAAATTCAAATTGATTTTCTTAAAAAAATGAAAGAACTAAATTCTTCCTACTTTTCACCAAATCGCTACATCCACAATTTGGCCCTGGGGTCGTCACTGGGTGTATACTGTCCCGGAACTATGAATAACACTGGACACGGAAGAGGGAATGTGTGTCGAAGAGAACCTGGTGGCACCCTGAAGGCAAATATGTGGTCGAAATGTGTCGACCACGTTGAGCTGTGATATCAGCAGGTGGCTCCACCTAGCAGAATGCACAGAAATGCAACGTGAATCGCGTTAAAGACGGTAACAGATAGCGCACGAACAGCCGCAGTCAGTTTTTGTCAGGTGGAGCGGAAAGTTTCCGGAAAACGGGAAATTCTGGGCCACAAGAAAGGGAAGAAAATCGGGAAATTTTGTTGAATCTTTTTTGGCACGTATTGTTTTTAATTTCCAGTAATTTTAAAAGAAAACGTAGAATCCAGGAAAATTTTATAAAAATCGGGAAATTTTCCAGTACTTTGAGGGAAATATTGCGTTGGGAACCTGGCAACACTGGTCGCAGTGTGCCGTTCTTGCTAGTAATTGACAGTTCTGTGATAGTGTGCTGTGTTGTTTTGTTTTGTTTGTAGAAGTTGACATTTAAATGACAACAACATTTGACGACCCTAGTGAAAAAAATATATGAGCTTTATTTTTTGTGTAATGTACAAGAGCAGGATAAAAGCTGGGCACCTCATATCTGCTGTTCGACCTGCGCGAAGCGTCTGACACAGTGAGCAAAAGGTTCGCGACACATGAATTTCGCGACATTTGAATTTCGCAAAGCATGATGTGAACCAAAATATCAGTCATCAGATTGTTATTTCTTTCTGACCAAGATAAAGGGATTATGTAGTAAATAAAAACATGAGGAACACCTGAATAGATAGTTAAACCACCTCATAGCCAGATAATAATGCATTATTCTCTGCTTGTTTATATTATTGTAAGAAATTAGAGAAAGAGGCAACGAATTTTAAACTTAGAACCAGTTTTCTGATAAATCAACTTATTGTCTAACCGTGTCGAAAGCTTTAGTTAAATCCAATGCGTTTTTTGGGGGGGTCCACCTAACCGGGAACGGAGAGTATTTTTACATCTCTAGAGAGACTTTTTTTATATCTCTGGAGGATATATGAATACTAGTTACATAATATTCCTTGCGAAGGTTTCGAGAGGCGTGATATTGGTACTCTGGGGGGGAAGGGTTAGTATATTTGGTCATCCAATTAAAAGAAGCGCTGTAAGCCACACGGAAATATTAGGCTAGGACACCCAAAATGGAAAATTTTATAAATAATAAAATATAAAAACATTTTTTGGTTTTAAATACAGTAAAAAAAACATAGTTGACGTCCTAATAACTCTAGTACTAGAACTATGATAAAATGACTGCGATGTATCAATAGAATATTGCATTACTTTTTATATTGCTATGTACAGTGCCAGTAACCACAGGCATTTTAAATTTCAAAACCTTTGGCCTCGAGGCAGCTTTATTGGAAATTCTCCGGCAGCAGCAAAGTGATAGTGCATAGCTCTGACTAAAAGACCAAAGGGAGGGAAGGGGGTGAGATGTTGAGGAGGCTGAGGAACGTTTTTGGAGACTAGAAGATGAGCCGCAAGAGGAGAACTTCGCGAGAAAGAGAAAGAAGAAATCATGCAGTGGCGGAACGGCGCGGTGGGTCTGAAATCGTGGGTTTTTCAGAGGTGGGGAGGAAAATAAAGCATAGTATAGCGCAGAGTGTAGTAGTGTTGGTCCGAGGGTGTATCACTTGCAGTTCAGATGGCTTCCAGTCACGTGCAAGTCTTAAAACAATTTCCACCGAGTATCGTAAATCACAAACGTAGTGCCATGGAGTCGCAACAAATGCAAGGTTTGGGCTAACCGCGAATTCAACCCTTAAAAAAAACAAGCTGCACACTAGCACAAGCGAGCGAGAGAGAACATCAGTGACATAAGTACAACTCCTTTCTCTGTGGTCTTGCCCCCCGCCCCCACCCCCACCCAAAAGCGCAAAGTTGGTTTTGTTTTTATTGTTTTACTGCTCTCATTATGAACATGAAAAACTGACGTTACATTTTTTTCACAAGGCGTGATGTTAGTAATACTAACATTACATTTATACAGCACCACTCCGCAGTAAGGATGAACAAAAAAAATTTTTTTTGTATCTTTACCAGGATTTCGGTCTTTATACAGCTTAAGTATTTGTTATGTGAATTTCATGGATTCAGATTCGAATTTCAGAATGGTTTTCGCGTATTGAAATATCTGCATGAAATTACCACGAAAGGATTACAGGCGACAACGGTGGACAACTGCAGCTGGAATCCCTGATGTGACTTGAAAGCTCCAATAAGAGCGGTGTAAGCAAGCAATAATATTTGTCAGAAGAAAATATGAAATTCCCACCAGGCAATATACCTAAAACCGACCAATCATCTTGCACAGCGACAAGGGTACAACGACGAGGAGTTACGCTGGATGACAGATTCACGCATAGCTACCCTTTACCCTCTTATCAGAAGCTCACGCCTAACACCTGAAATAAGGAAACAAGTCTACACTCACATGATCTTCTCCGTAATGTCCCACGCAGATCCGGCATTGTTGCACGCCACGGACGGCCACCAACACCACCTCATGTGGCCCAGGTGGATGGGAGCCTCACAGGGCACGAATATGGAACAAGAACACTGCAACCAGCTGAAGATAGTGATCTCCCCCTGTTCCGGGACCACCTCCATAACCAGAAGGTGTAGTTTTGGTCCAGAATGTATAACAGTTCCAACCTCGAGGTGTGAAAAAACATCATCACAGAAGAACATCGTAGACGAGATGCCATTTATCGAGTAACATGAGTCTCATACGCCATCGTCAATCAAGCAGCATGGACACTTGCATCAACCGACTCGCGAGAGCTGCTAAGTCACTCAGTTAATAAGAAAACCAACCAATAATCACCAGTCCCAAGGTAGAGGCAAAAATAATGAGAGTGTATAGGATAGCCAGCTTGCATATGCGACAATAGTTTGAACTAAGAGCGATGAGTGCATGGTAGTGGCACCTAGTGACTGGTGTGTATCAGCTTTCTGCTTTTTACTCTCAAAAGATGGAAGCACAATCTACCCAGTCAACAACCGTTCATAATGGATATCTTTCTCTTTAGAAAATGAAAAGAGAAAATTGTTCTTTCATCTATGTCAATATTTCGACATCAGGAAGCAGCATAAGGTCCTATAATCCGTTGACATTAGTGATGTTTGCTAGTGGATTGTACTGTAGAATAGTAAATACAAATAATATAAATGTCGCTTCAACAACTTTAAGGAACCACAACCCAAGAGAACAGCGATTCTACCATGCTTCTACTTCTGGCGCTACTGATGTGAGCCTTTCTGCGGGCGTGGGCGCGTGCTTTCCGAATAAGAACGAAGCTGGCCAAAGTTCTTTGTCACTGGTTAGCCACGTTGTGTTCTTGTTCGGTCTTGCAACAACGGTCAAAATTCGAGCAGGTTTTAGCACGCAAACTGTTTGTAAGATGGCACAACTATAGTTCGACACTATTCCCATCTATAGTTCATACGTGAAACTTCCTTCAGCTGTTCATCCTAGATATAAATCATCCTTGGTATGGGGAAGGTTCGTCCCACTTCATCGTTACCCATTTCATAGCTTCTCGAAAAGGAGACGTGGTTTGTTCCACTTCATCGCTCGTGATGACGAATGTAGCTTTTCCTGGTTATGAGTTCCCATTTAATCTCTCA